>CAAKHD010037015.1:96686-115375 GCA_901007705.1 Fistularia tabacaria
GAGTAAAGAGGATAATTATAATAAAATTAATGATTTTGTTTGTAAGTTTGTGTGTGTGTGTATTTGTGTGTGTGTGTGTGTGTGTGTGTGTGTGTGTGTGTGTGTGTGTGTGTGTGTGTGTGTGTGTGTGTGTGTGTGTGTGTGTGTGTGTTTGTGTGTGTGTGTTTATAAGGACAAGACTGAAGCTTACCTTTGTCAGCATATATATATGCTGTGCTTGCTTATATGTGTGTGCTGTTCTCTCTGCTGGTTCCCATGAAAGTTAGGATTAATGTATGACATGTGATGCACTAAGCCTGCATGTCCAGTAGAATGACAAGGCCTCCCAGTGGTCCATATTTTCCACTGGCTGTTCCCTTATCACCCTGTTAAAACCCTAGTTTTCACAGCCTCCTTCCAGTAAAGCAACATTACACATACACATACACATACACATACACACACACACACACACACACACACACACACACACACACACACACAGGAAACTATAGAGTCCAAGGCATTACAGTACTGTGAGGATTGTTGGAATTTTTTAAATAGAAATACAGTATTTTGATTTTCCCTATAATCAAATCCCAATAAACATTAGGTTGGTAATATTTTTTGTGGATCTTTAACTTTCATTAAATTCTTGATACTCTAATGCTAGAAGATCACAGATTTCTCCTTAGAGTCTTGTCTCTGACAATATTAATGACATTTGGTAATCTTATACCCTATATCCTCCATGGGGGAAACCCAAAGCTTTGTTCAGAGGAGCAGGTCTGTCCAGTGGCAGTTACTGCTGATGTGGGAAAAGTGTTCAATATTAATAACGCGTGTGAGGGGTTACAGCATACAGTTTCATGCAGTGAATGCACCCCCACTGCCAAATCCCTTATTTTACATGCCAAAACCAATCACACAGATGTTTCAAAATGTTGCTGCTTCTCTGCATTTGATGGTAGTAAGGCATGTGTACACCTGAAATAGTTTGACATTTTTAACAGTAGTAATTTTTAATGTAAATGTTGAACTTAGAATGTCTCTGGTTTAAGTTTGATGGATATGTTCATGGGCAAATGTAAATGAATAATGTATTGTATATAGTATAGCTTTTTTAGTATTTCTACCAGTAAGGTGGTAATATTTAACTATTAGTTAAATATTTTGTTTATTATTTTATGTCTTGGATCTTTTAAATCAAATGATTAATTCATTCAAAATGTATTATTTGGTAATTAAAAGACAAATTCAAAATGGATATTTGTAAATTACCATTTTTTATTTATTTATCTTAAGTAACATGAGGGCCTGGGAAAGCTCACTATGTTGCTGTTGCAGATTTAAAGCAAGTCAACTTCTGTTATTTATTTGTAAGGTAACTACCTCAAATTAACATCATGGAAGTACAGGTTCCCATGCTTGAACAATCAATTAGGCATTTTAGCGTGTAACCTGTAATCAGTGATGTCACTTCAAATGTGGTTGTAGCTTTAAAGATTTAGTGCAACAGAAGCCACAGACCAAGACTGATTCAGACCATCCTGTGAGTCTTTACACCAGTGGTCATCATAGCAGCCCAGAAGTATTATATACAATATGTGAGTCAGCAGAAAAACCTGATGATCTTACCTGATTATTTTACTTCATCACTGCTCTCCAGTTTTCAACCTTAAATAAGGTTACCGAAATAAATACAGTAATGCAATGTAATTACTGTTTCCTTGGAATCCAGAAGTTCTGTTGGCAAAAGATAATATTTACCTTACTTCCTAGTGTTTAAATGTGCTTGCCTCTTTTCTTTTTAACTCTCCTCAGCTATTGGAACCAGTGGCTTCAGCCCAAGACAAACTCACCAGTTCTCTCCACAGATTTACCCTTCCAAGTAAGGCTTCTTTTAGTTTTCTTAAAAAAATAAGCAGCATCCAACTTCATTTGGGTCTTTAATTAGATCCTCCTGTCAGATCGAGGAGTTTCAACTGGCTTTGTTTGCCTGGATGTCTGCAGCCTGTGTACTTTGAAATCTGTTGTAATTATTATCTAGCAAAAATTTCCCTTGCCATTTATTGTTCTTTGGCTATGTATATGAGCTGCACGATGCTATCTTTTTAACAGCTTGGGTCATTGTTTAAAATTGAGGAGCACAATCATAAAGAACTTGTCAGTCAAGTCAGAGATATGGTTTTTAGACGCACACATTTAATTCTTTCTCACTAGTTCCCTTCCTAACTTTTGTCTTGTGTTCTGTTTCTAAAACAGCAGAACATATCCGCATATTCTTCCTACCCCTTCATCCCAAAATATGGCTGCATATGGGCAGACACAGTACACCACAGGAATGCAGCAGGCAGCAGCTTATGCTAGCTATCCCCAGCCTGGCCAGCCATATGGCATCCCAGCCTATGGTAAGAGCACTGTAACACAAATTTTAACCTCCTTTTTTTCAAAAAGTGCATGTTAATATTGTTTGTAATCTTGGCATTCAATGACTATGGATGTAATGGACAAAAATTCAGTGAAATTACATAATAAAACTAAGCAATTGTCTTTCCTTAAGGTTAATGCCTCCCTCCTGAGCATTTCCCACATTTTCCCTTGCTAAGCATAAGCAGCAGAAATGCTGAGTTGTTGTTTAGTGCCTGCATACTTCCCTAAATTGCAAAAAATGGATTTGCTAATCAAGCTGTAAAGATAAATGTGCAAGAGGAGTCACATAAATGTAAAAACCAAACCTGTCATCAAGAACATGGGTCATCTAGGCTTTATTTGTCTAGCCCACTAGACATTTTTTTTAAAGATTAATACACTTTTTATATTTATGAAAAAATTCTGCAACCTATAGGAGCAAAGAAGCCGATTCAGTCAGTGCATTTGCCTCTGTAATTTCACTCACAATACTCACAATACTAAATAAAGATGATGAAGATAAGAAATCTTCATGTTCAGTCTACCCATTTTTGTTCCTTTTCACAGCCAAGCAGATAATCCCTGCAGATTATTATCAATTAGTGTGTTACGCTGAGAAAAGAAGGCTGTGACTGTGTCCCTTTGCTGTGTTCAATATAATTTAGACCTATGTGTTGGTTGTTGTCTGTGCATCAAACCGATCTGGTGTCACTAACTGATTTAGGTCCATTGTGGGCAGGCATAAAGACAGAAGGGGGTCTGACCCAGTCCCAGTCCCCGGGACAAACCAGTTTCCTAAGCTACAGTTCTGGCTTTACCACACCTCAGACTGGACAGGCTCCCTACAGCTACCAGATGCAGGGTAAGACAAAATTAGTGCTCGCATTCTCAAGTACAGTAATTTGTATTGTATTACAATTTCAGAGTTTCATGCTATAAATCCATCTCACCCCAACACATTGCCTGAACTTGCAAGTGGTACAACTGTATATTTCTCAAATTTTCAAATTTTAATTTTTTAGCTGAAATTACTTTCTGCCCGATTAAGCACGATTTGAAATAATCAATCATTTATTTTAGTATTGCCACATTTTCTTTTTTGTTCCAATATGACAGCCTCATCTGTCTCTCCATTCTGAACCTGTAGTGTGCCATCTATTAAGCCCTCTTTATTTATATATGTATATCTTTTTAATATTACTCATGACATCTACCTCATTTATCAGACAAATTTCATTATTTCGTGAATTTTTCACGTTTAAGCCCAATCTGGAAGAGCGTTATTTAAAATAATACAAAAACAGAGCTGTTCATGTTATGAGCCTCTGGCTCACCATAAAGGATGAATCCCAATGATTGTTAGATGTAGCCACAACTCTATTCCTTAAAGATTCAGCCCAGATTGAAGATAGCAGGCACATAAGAGTCACCAGCCATGTTGCTCCCAGTATTCTAGTCCTCTTTATTTGTTTTTTTTCACCGTGCGATCAAATTTGTATTTCTTTTAGAGCTGGGACGTCAGAGATTTGTTCAAGATGAGTTGTTGCATCCTCGACTGTCCCTCATTTTCTCGTTCTGAGCAATCATACCAACATTTCTGATATAGTTCAGGCCTGCTGCCATTTCGTACTTGGTCTTTGGAATTTTAAAAATTCTGTGTTCCACCTGCATCAGGGAAGGAAACTTAACTAACCACTGGCTTATCCTATTTGTTGCCTATTGCAATATTTGTGTGGCAGAAACATCTCCACATGTTGCTGAAAAGCCTCGAGAATATCTCACAATAAATAACACTAGCTCCACAGCAGATGTGGCACGGGGAAGCCTCTTTTCCACGGTTCTTAACAAAATATGTTCAAGTGGGAAGGAGGAGAGACAGAGAGAGAAAAAGAACATGAGATGGAGGACGTGATGCAGAATGTACAAGCTGCTTTCCTGCATTTAGTGGTTTAACTGATGATGACAGTATTATATGCTCATTCATCTTCTAGGCATTATTCCCTTAAGGTGTTTTTTCTACACTCATGTCTCTCCCCCTCAGATCTTCCTGATAGCTCTGCCTATTTGATGCCCATCATGACATTAGGGTATTAGGAATTGTCAATGTTGTTAAAAGGCAGACTGACCACTATTTTGGCCCCTAATATAAACGTGGCTTTGGCTCTCTGCCATACAATCATCAGCACTCTTTCCTATTGATCTGCCTGGGTGATATGCCTCAGGCCAGGGTGTCCAAACCAAAGAATTATTCCACATCTGATACTCCCACTCTCTGTCAGTGTCCCTGCCACCAGCTTGTGGCCAGCTGTCAAGGCGGCAGACGATTAGATTAATGTTTTTGCTCCTTACTTTTACGTCCAATGCCATGGAGCTCTGCTTGGGTGCAAAAAACCGAGGCACCAAACATGTCAGACACCAAAAACATTTTTGTGCACCAATTGTCAGAAATATATAATTAAATAACTGAAATAAAAAGATGGCAAAGAGATTGTATCAAAAAGATTATGCTGAGATTGGCCAGATGCTAATTAGGTGAATAATTGGATTCCAGGATTCTGTCTCAGTGGCAGAACAAGTCACAGGCTGAAGCCTCAGTTGTGTATTTAAAAGGAGAACCCATCTGGACTTGATAGGCTATTCCCCAGTGGGGCATACAAACTTCTGCTACAAATATTGTGCACTGATGATAGACATAGCCCATGGCAAGGAGACTGATCAAGCAAAGCAAATGGACTTCCAATTGTGTAGCCAGAAGGCAGGAGGGAAGAAGGGGAGTGGAAGGAGGGATGATGTCTGGTCTTGAGTGAGTGAACTAACTGGAGCAGGACAAGGGGAGGGAGACAAAACATGCCCCCAGGGAACCACAACTCCCCCAACTATAACCAGCACCACCACTCTCAATAGCATGGGTCCATTCCCACAGGGCTAGCAAGGTCCCCTCAGCTTTTATGTAGCTCCTTGTCCTCTACAGAGAAACGCTTAAACCTGCCAGTGCTAACTTTTATGACTGTTTGAACTGTGCCTTTAGCTAATTTGTTGTCCTTTGCAGCCATTCTATTCCCTGTCTTTTCTTTATTGTTCTGTTAGACTTTCCCAAAGATTTTCAACTGAATGCAGGAACAAAAAAGACTTTGAAATGTCAAGCATGACAACAAATTTGAAGACCAGTTCAGATATGAAAAACAAAACAATTAAGGACAGGAGAAAAAAAAAACATGGTAACATCTTCTGTATGTAACGTTTGAAGCACTGAGAAGAAATTGCACAAATGAATAGTAGGTTTGGGTAAGCGTGAAAATTTGGAAGGTATGTGCTTCGCCACAGCTTAGGGTATTTAGCTAACTGACAAGGCCAAATAGTGAACAACGTTATGTCTATCCTTTTTTTTTCTTTCTCCCCAATTCACAACACATCATGCCAGATCAATTACATGATCTTTCCCCCTCTTCTGAAAGCTGCTTCACATTTGTCACGGTCTGGGAGGGCCCTCCTGATGGGACCAGTGACCAGAGGATAAAAGGAACTCCTCCTGTTCGTCTCTGGGCACAAAAGAGTAATTACGCCCCCATTTAGGAACAGTTAATTTACCTCCCCCTTTGTTTTCACCAAACCTAAAACATATACTTGGGCTATAAATGGAAAACTAAAAAAGATTTCGCAATTTCTTTGAATATTTTAAGTGCAGAAATTACGGCAAATTTATTACTCTTTGTTCCAGCAGTGTGTTGTTATTTGTATGCTTGTAGCCTGTATATTTACATTGACAATGTCATTGATACATGGATGAACATATGTTAAATGTTAATATTAACGGATTCTTATTAAGTTTATTTTCTAAAAAAAATTGAGAGTCATGGTCATCATACACTAAAGCTTCGTCATCATACGAAAAATGACAATACTTATAACAAAATAAAAGACACCTCACTGAATAAAAAATGACAGCCATTGACTCCAATTGAATGTGCAGAGAAGCCCTCTTTTATTTCTTAATTTATTTACTTTGTAAATGCAGGTGCACTGTTCATGTCAGATTAGAAAAGCATGCATTTTCCCAATAGTTTACTTCCATTCATCAGGGCAAGACGTTTGACAATTTGTCGGTGCGAAGTTACCTCAGCCATAAAAATCTCCAATTTACTTTTAGGATAACTTAACATGCTTTCAATGAAGGGAAACAATTAATTAAATCTATTGTACCTAAATTTGTGAATTGGCAGGGAATGACAAATAATTCATGTATAATGTAAATGAAAAAGTTGTGGCATATGCCGATTTCTTACCATTTAAAATGGGAAAATATAAAGACATTGTTTTAATGTATTTACGAATAATATTAGAATATTGTATAGGAATAGTTTTAGTTCTAAAGCCAATTCACATCACATTAAACCATTTTATCTTACTTCTCCAACCTTTAGTTTAACTGTTCCTCAAATACAACTGTTTCCCTTCCTTATAGCTATTACTCCTCCTGTACTCTTATTTGACTCGAAGACAGCAGCCTTGGGCTTAGTAGCCCAGCTCCACTCAATAACTTATGTCATGTATATTATTAAGCCATTAGATGCTATCAGTCCTTTTAGAATGACTTAATTACCCAGGAGAAACATTCTTTGAGCGAGTGAAAAAAGAACCATACATATTCATTGAATGTGGTTGTCAGCAGCAACCGCCTTCCCTATATATCTCTCACTGAACTGCCCCTGCACACACCCTCGAGCTGCATCCCGTAGACACCCCCCTTCACTCCGTGCTACCCTTCAGTAGCTTAGAGACAACAGTGTCTTGTGTTCTATACATTGTGCTCAATAGGAAGGCTTTCGAAGCAGGTCCACCTTTTCTCTGCCCTGCTCCCCACTCTGACCTCCATCATTCATCATTCCTGATTCAATCATTGATAAGGAAGAAAGAGGAGAAAGATAAGGTCACTGTTGGAGCTCACCCTCAGGCCCCCTTCTCTTGACCAAATCATGTGTGTTTGTTTCGTTCTTTCTTTAGATGATTAGTATAAACCATAATATTTCAATGTTTTTCAGGTGGTACATTCACAACAACATCAGGATTGTATGCAGGAAACAACTCACTGACAAACTCAACTGGTTTCAATAGCACACAACAGGTAGTACCTCTCTCCAATTTGATTCTGTTTCTGTAATCTGCTGTCATTGTGCAGTGATCGGTTTAGGTCTTTTTGAATTACTTTTCTCAACCTGGAAAACTTTAAGGACGATGTATATATGATATGTTGCATTTCATCCGTGACATATTCAAGCATAAATCACTCAGGCTGTCAAATGCTTTGTACGCAGGATTATCTACTGCACCTCCTCCAACATGTGTATTATGCCACAGAGGAAAGGGAGAAGCAAAAAAAAAAACAACAAAAAAAAAAAACAAGAGAGATCCTTGTCCAGATGTAGGACAGAGCAGACATATGTTTGCATTTATGTTTTGGAATCCGCACTGTAAAGTAGCAACACTGGTGAAGGTTACATCTCACGTTACTTGAGCAAATCTCTGACCGCAATTTTTTTCTGCTTTTGTACCTTTTAGTTGCCTTTAAATTTGATAAGAAATAAAATGTCCCTGTTAAATCACGCCATACACACCTTTCTAAATTTGACCTACAGTTTTCTCATTTCGCAATTCTGCCTCTCTTCCCAGGAGTATCCCGGATATCCAGCCTTTGGTCAGGGCCAATACGCTCAGTATTACAACAGCTCACCATATACTTCACCGTACATGACAAGTAACAATACCAGCCCAAGTACACCCTCAACCACAACCACTTACACCCTCCAGGAGCCACCTGCTGGTATCACCAGCCAGGCCCTCACAGATAACCCTGCAGGTGGGTGTCAAATCAGGGCAGCAGGGGAGGCTCTGTGTAATGTGAAGTGTTTCAGGCCAGTTCCTAAATACAGTGTTGTGGCAGGAGAAAAACATCTTTTTGCTTTTAATGTGTGCCTTTTCATTCAATTATTATGTGTTCCAACTTATGCCCAGATATGCATAATCCTTTCCCAAGTCGTTGTCTGCCTTTCATTTCGATAAATGCACTCTAAAACGTTGATTCTAAAAGCATACAATAGCTCACATTTGCAATCTTTTCTTTATTCTCTTCATATTTCCTTCCTTTCAGGAGACTACAGTACCATCCACAGTCCATCAACCCCCATTAAAGATTCAGATTCAGATCGATTGCGTCGGGCCTCAGATGGAAAGTCACGTGGACGGGGAAGAAGGAACAACAACCCATCACCGCCGCCTGACTCTGACCTTGAGGTAGGGTATGCCCGCTACCTTGGCGACAGACAGCCTCACCCTGTCTGAAGCACATGGACACTAATCCATTTACCTTAGTGCTGCTTTAGCCTTAACTCATGATGGACATTAAGTCTAGATTTAATTACTTAACTTAAAATTAAGCATTGATGCATATAGTGTTGAACATAATGTTCTGATGTATACTGTTCTGAAAAAATGTTGCCACGACAAGGTGCAACAGTGGTCAGTTTCTTTCAAAGTATTGAAACAGTGACAGTATCTATATGTCAAAGTATACTTGATGATTTCGAGAGCTCTTTATGAATATGATATGAATTTGTGCAAGGTTGATAGCACCCATCATAGCAATGACATCATAGCATGTTAACATATCTAGTTAATTAGTTTGTCACTATTGATTGCTTTAATGTAAAGGGCAAGGAGTGGAAAGTGTGGTGGAGTGATAGGAGGAGTGTTGCGGTGACCAACTCAAGCAAATGGATCATGGTCCCTGTGGTGCACAAATACACGCTCATGGCCTATTGACCAGGAGGATCACCTTGCAGCCCTACAGAGTGCACCATTGATTTTGCCTCTTTTCTCTCTGTCCACCCCCCAATGCCCGTCTCTCCAGCGAGTATTCATCTGGGATCTGGATGAAACAATCATCGTTTTCCATTCCTTGCTTACGGGTTCATATGCCAACAGATATGGACGGGTGAGTGACATCAGACTGCAGTTGCAGCTGTATACTTTATCAGCAAAACACATAAGTATTAAAAGGCAAAAAATGGATTTGAGAGGAATAAATGGCTTTGCTGTGTGTATAGATTTAACTGTGTTAATTCCATAGTGAGGGGAGAAAGCGGAATGTGAAGTCCAGATAATTGTTTCTTTTTTTAATAGGTCCAATGAGGCTTGGCAAGTATTGAACTGCTCCTTGCAGCTGTTGTAACTGTGCATGGCTGCTAGGGGCACGGCTGTAGGGGCTCACGACAGTTGCACACCGAATGTCTATTGACACATCTTAAGTGTTCCTTTCTCCCTCCGAAATACCACATTGTTGGTTTAATTAAGTGCTTCTCAATCCATCCTTTTCAAGCAAGAATCTCCCAGGAGACCCTGGTTTGAGACTGAGTTCACCAACTATAATTCTGTCAAAACTCAAACGAGAACAGAGAGCTTCTCCTCAACCTGCAATGATTAGGGTTCAACTTAAGACTATACACATATGTGTATATATATCTTAAAAAACAAGTATTATTGGTATAATACTAACAGATCATTTTCCTTGTGTGCTCATAAGATGAAAAGTTTACTTTTCCAGACTTTGCTATTTGTTGTTTCACTTAAATTAGTCCTCTAAATTTAAACTTTCAAAATAAACAATTTGGGAAATAAGACAGAATATTATTCTCATGACTTTACTGAGGTCATATTTTCTAAGTAGCTTTCCATATTCATCAGCTAATAACCTTTTTCCGTTCAGATATATTACTCTTGAAAAATTACTGTCAGATAGCAAAATAAGTTCACCTCTTATTACACTTTCTTTTCAAAATGATGCGCTATCCTACTACTTTTGGTTCAGCTAACTTGTTGTTTTCGCTATAGCTGCATTGATTTTTGAAGTCCTTAATTACATATTGCTCCTAATATATCGAGGCGTTACGCATCTAGGGCCCAAGCTCTGTGCCTTAACTCTGCTATGAGGCAGTGTTCGAAGGGGGTAGTGTTTTGTTTTGAGGGTGATAGAGGGCTCCCCCTCGACCTTCCACTGTTTATTTACATTATCTCAGGCCTGCATTCAGGTTACAGAGTGAGCTAAGGCTTATGCCAAAGAGCTGTGGCTCAATGATGAGGGACTCCAACCACACACACATACACACACACACACACACACACACACACACACACACACACACACACACACACACACAAATACACAGGGTCTCCAGTATATGCCTCTGAAGCAGGAAACACTCCCGACTCCATAAGGAGCCATTTTATCCAATCTCATATAGGATGTGACAGCAGCCAGAGTCCCTCTCTCTCTGTTTTCTATTTTTTTTAGATTTTTTATTCCCCTCTGTCCATTTCTGTCTAGTCTGGACAAAATGTAGTTTTTCTCACACTGTTTTTCCTCATACTTTTCTCATACTTAAATACTGAGCCTCACCAATAGAACTTAAACCATAATAGACTTACAGCAACCACAGAGCATGCTGCCTCAAAGCCTATCAGAAATTATGATCTGTAAACTATCTCCAAAAAGAAAGTGATGTAGGCCAACCTCCCCCACAACCACCCATACACTAAAACCACCATCTAGTCTCTTCCATTCCTCTACTGGTGTGTCACCCAAGTCATCCTTATTGCACTAGCCAACACAAAAAGTTATGAAATGGTTTTCTCTCAAGTTGCTTTAAGCCTAGTGTAAATAGATATGCATCTCAGAAAATGCTCATCCACACTTTCCCTCACTTTCAGTGACCTCCCACCCACTCTATGACTCCCCCCCCCCCCTCATATGTATATAAACACACTGCTGTTCTTATCAGCTCATTTAATTGGCATCAAGGCATCTCACCCCCATAAAGCTGATGGCTAAAGCCAGCTGTGCTGCTATTGGGCTGGCCTGGGCTAGAGCTTAAAGTAGGTGGAGATGGGGAGGGGGGCGTTATTGGTAGGGCCTCAGAGGGAGGGAGAGACTTGGCGCCCCAGTGGATGGCACTGACATCTCGGGACAGGTGGTGCTTGAGCAATGACAGAAGCAGAATTCTGGCCCTTTGGCCTGCTTGTATTCTTAACTCCCTCACTGACTGATTGTTTAGATTTAATTGGAGAGGATCCTCTTGCACTGTAGAAGACTGACCTCTTGCAGCAAACTAACAGATTGTTAAATGACTGAGTTGTGCCAGAGCTTGGAAAGACAGTTAGCAACCTGTTGATGTGGGAGGTTAATTATTGTTATGAATTGTTCGTGAAAGATTTCAAACTGGGAGGTAAAGATAAAGGAAAAGACTCCATAAGAAGGGATTGAGCTCGACTTGTGTTTATTTGTTTGTTTATTTGTTTGTTTGTTTGTTTTAAACATTAGCATTGTGGGGCATGAAAGCTAATTAGAAAAAAGCTCAGGTGTCTTTCAGATGCTTTATCTCTGTAATCCCTCCTTTTAGTCCAGCCTGGCCTCTATCACTGCAACAATCATACCCAGCTCTTGATAAATCACCCTATTACAGCCTGCCATCATCTTTATTTATGTGTTGCTTGCTATCATATGCTGACTAGAGATTAAAGAGCTACAACTTGGAGGAAAAAAAGAGAGGACCGTTGAGACCTTTCTTTACCCATTTTATTCTAATAGGGGTCATTTTGCTTTTTTAAACTGTAGTTTAAAAAAGCAACACAACTATAGTCTTTAAGTCGAAACGATAGTTTTTACTTGAAGAATATGTGCAAGAAATTTAGGACAAGTAATGTTTTATTTAAAGGCATTTTAAAATATCTTTATGATGCTTTTGAATGTAAATAACTAAAATTGAGCATATCTATAAATTCCAATTAAAAATCACACAAGAATTTTTGCCTGTATATTATCTAATTTAAAGGAAAATAGAAAGTGTCACATTACCTTCAGAAATCTTTTTAAGGTAAATAGTATAGCCATGCTTGAAACAGGAAATTGTTTATTGTGGTAAATTTTTCATACTTTTAATGAACAAATAACAATGGAAACCTCAGGAAACCTTGTTGTTCTTTAGGTGTTTTATCTCTTTAACTGCAATCAGATGATGTATTAGCAGAGTTATGTGGAGAATGAAGTATTTACAATGAGTCAGTGACCCCAGCTATTCTACATGGACCACCTCTGCAGGGAAGAGTCATGCCTCTGGTGTATTCATCTAAGTGTTTGCCATTTCTGATTACTATTATAGTCCCTTTAGGAGGACTGTAAACATGGGCTGAAACCCTCAATCTAATCTAATGTTTTATTTATGTGAATTACCTGCTTGGAAATTTTTGGGCTGACTTACAGGGAACCATATTATTTACTGCATTAAATCTCTTTCAAAAATGAAAAAAAGAACTTGCAAAATTTGTGCAAGATAATAGTCTTACATTTTGTCTATTTTTTTAGGATCCACCAACATCTGTATCGTTAGGACTGAGGATGGAAGAAATGATCTTCAACTTGGCTGACACACATTTATTCTTTAATGACTTAGAGGTGGGTGTATTTGTGTGTTTTCTTGTCTTCTTTTGCTTTCGTCTGTGCATCCTTGCCACCTCATTGTTAAAGTCTTCTCAAGCATCTCTGTACGCCTCATAATGATTTAGAGTGCGGAGAACTATACACTGTAAATTCTTCCAGGAGTACAAAGATAGATCTTGGGACTTTCAATACAGAAGCAGCCATTTGTCAGTAAGCAGGACCATATTGGTGAAGCATTACCTTAGAGCCCAAGGGAAAGCAGGAATTTAACATGTGCTGTCAGTCGCTATCATTCCTCGGTCACCAGTCTTCCCCTTACCCCCACCACCTTCCCACTCCAATTCCAACTAATGCAATTTGTCAGGCTTTAGTGTTTCTGTAGCTACTCTGTCTGTCTGGTTGTCCTGCTGTGTGATTGGAGTTGCTGTCCACCTACACAGACTAGAATTATTCAGCCATCTCCTTTCCCACATATATTTTTTCCTCAATTTTATCAATAGATTTATCTATAGTTAGCATAAAATCTACACCAAGGACACAGGAATAGAGGTAATGGGTAAGGAGTCGTGTGTGTGTGTGTGTGTGTGTGTGTGTGTGTGTGTGTGTGTGTGTGTGTGTGTGTGTGTGTATGTGTTTCTTGCTCACAGAGTAAAGATAAAGACAAGAGTATCAGTGCTACTTATGTTGATATAAAGTATATGCTTGTTGTTTATTTATGCACACATACATACAAAGACATGAAGAAGCACCCATGACCCGCTGTCTTGACCCAGATGTCCAGTCATGCTTTCGACTACTGCGCAATCAATTAAACTCCATCATTTTCAGTGATTGCTCTTTCCCCCTCGTGGTGGCTGTTTTTTGAGTTTTTGAAGTCTTCCTTTTTTCCCTCTATGTTTCCTTCTCCAGCTAAATCTGATCCCACTGACACAGAGCTTTCCCTCAGTGTCCTGCTTGATACTGACCTCACAGGAGAGGAAATGTTTTGTTTGATACTTAAGTGTGAAGAGATCTGTGGCCAGTCTGCCAAGACTCATTACTCACCACCGTGTTCGGCTGTGTTACATGAAGCAAACCCAAGACTGAGGGAAATCGTGAGAGAGACAGAAAAAGAAAATGTTCATACTCTCACAGACAGATGAGTGACTGAGATCCCATACGTACTCATCCTGATCAAAGTTAATTGGATGCAATTGGCTGCTTAAATATTTCCTTATGTCCCAACCATGTAGAATCCATTGTAGCTGTGCTTTATTTTAATAGATGTGCCCCAATCATATGAAAAAATGTCAGCTTGCGACAGCTCTTGAATGTGGTTTTTCCCAACATCTGTCCTGTGTTTTGATTTCTTTTCATGTATTGAAACTGTTTGCAGATGAATTGGCAGCTTACACTTCTTAAAACATTATTTAAAACTGCAGTGCATATACATTTCTGCTTTATTTCAGTCACAAAATGATTAGTTTATGACACTTTCCACGCTGATATTTTTCCAGCTTAGACTAGACCAATAGAATGTGGTTTGCCTAAAGAATGCTTTTTAGAATGTCCAACATAAAGACTTCTCTGGAGACACTGCAGCGACTGTCACTAACAATGATAACAGAGGAGGGGTGGCATTCTGTTGAAGGCGTATTGATCTCCCCTCTTAAACCAAGCTGGGCCAGGCAAAGTGTTAAGTGCCAGTTCTCAGCAATGCCTAACCAGTTGTGCTTCCGCCCTACTAATTTACAGTCCTCCATCTCAGATAGAGCTAAATAGAGTCCAACTATTAATACCCCTGCAAACAGCAGTTATGTATTTAAGCATGTGCAGAAATGCATATGGTCCATCTAATTTAGACTAAGCCATAAAGGGAGACCCCAGAGGCTGTGCAGAAACACAGGTGCAGAGTTTGTGGCCTAACAGTGTGTGGTTTCAGCTACGTTTTAACACTGGTGTCCTGTTAGCCTATATATAAGAACATTAAATAGTGCCTCTGTCAGTCATCAATCTAGTTTGAATATTTCTTATGTTTTGTGGCTAATGATAAAATATTCAAATGTTATAACTTTTATATATCACCAAGGTGTTAATGACAAAAACTTTAGCAAGGTCTCCTAGATGGTGTGCACATGTGTGTATTGCAGACTTCACTATGTCGATAGACTCCATGAGTGACAATTCAGAGGAAAGTCAAAACAAGAAAGGGAACATGCTACAGAGATCAACAGGAATCACCCTTAAGTGTTTCCCTCTTTTTCTTCCCAAACTTAATATTGTATCAGTGCCCAATTTTGTTCATTTTTTTATTTCTTTTTCTTGTTTTTTTATTTTCTTTTAAAAATAAGATTCAGATGAACTAAGGTATACAAATAGTGCATAATGTAATGGGAAAAAAATGCTTTTTTGTACATCTACATTTTGTTATTCGCATGAAATATTTGGTTGATTTTTCTGGATGTCATTAGAATTCCAGCACTTCTATATGATGTCAAATCTGAAGTTAATCGGTAAAGTTATTCCTTTAATGATGTCCACTGAGGCCAAACTCACTGCGAAGACTGACAGCTCTGCAGTGACTGGTGGTGTGAGTTTACTGTAGCTGCACTGCTGCAGCCCAAATGCTAACCCTGAGCGGTATATGGGAACCAGGGGCCTCTGTCAATGGCCAAGCCCCCTGCACTCTCCTCTCAGTGGGGGTACAGGGGCTGCCGTCTCCCCCCTCCATGGGTGAGAAAACAACTCTCCCTGTCTGAAGGAGAAAGGGCAGAGGGGCAAACCACTCACGGCTTGAGAGAACGGGGGTGGGGGGTGTCTGGGAACATTTTAAATCAGTCCTCTGATGCCTGATGTATTTCGTTCTCAACAGAACACGCACACACACAAACGCATACACACACACACGCACCCACGCACCCACGCATACACACACACACACACATGGAAGTAGCCGAAACCACAATATACATTGAGTACTGTATCAGTGCAGCTACACTGACACATTGAGCCACCCCATTTTTATAGCTCCCAGTCTGTCGTTGCAGAGTTCAAACCTCCTCTGTCACTCTCACCCTGGGGCAGCCTGTTAATGAGAGATGCTGTGAAATGCACGGTTACCTTTTTCTAGAGGCCCGCAGAGTCTCTTACCATCGAACCCTTCCTACGTCTCACTGTAGTCAATCAGGTTGTGTACTTTCTATTTCATGTGATTGGTAACTTCATGATGTGTTCCTTGATAAGGAAGAACATTAGGTACCTGTAGTTTTCCCTTACTCATGAAATTCATTTAGTAACATTCTTATTGTTAGTTCTGTAAGTTTTATAATTAAAATAAATGAAAAAGCAAAAAATATAATCAATATAAAATGTACACACACACACATATATATTTTTATATTAAAAAAATGTGTGTGTGTGTGTGTGTGTGTGTGTGTGTGTGTGTGTGTGTGTGTGTGTGTGTGTGTGTGTGTGTGTGTGTGTGTGTGCGCACGTGTGTAAATTACTGGTAAAACCTGTGTTTATCAAAAGCTTTTTCGTATCTTAATTCTTCATTTGAAATCAAAAATTGAGATAGGACATATATAAGTTTTTTTCAGGCCTCTCAATTTTGGCCCACTGATGTGAATATTTCGTCATTATTCTGGCTTTTGATTCAGCATTTCTGTCTCTCTGAGGTGCCTCTTTGAAAGTGCTCCATCAAGTCTTAAGAAAGGACAACTGATGTGTTTTGGAAGGACTACAGAGAGAATGTAGTGGTTTCAAAACCACCCTGTCAATCTTCGATCCACAGGGCTCCACCTCAGTTCCACCCTCTATCCACTATCCTCACAACTGCCACCAGAAGGGTTCAAGGAAAATATAAAATTGCTGTCAAGTGACAAGAGATAATATTTTAAAATTCCATTTCTTGTACCATTTTAAAAGTGAATAACAGAACCTGCCCATTAAAAAGGGAGAGGTGGGAGAGATGCATACATACAGCAGTTCACCCAACTGGGATAAATTATTTTTTTGCATATGAAATTGTTTTTTGGACAATATGCTGAAATCAGCAAGATTTGTTATATTTTATTTTGTTCCCTTTTCGATGTGCTTTAAGAAATATATATATATAAATACAGCACTTCGCCCATCACACAGATTTACACAATATAAAACATTGCCCTTCACACCTTTTGTTTTCTTTCTTATTTCTTCAATTGTTTCTACTTAAGCATGGCAGTCTTCCAAAGAAAAGCTTTTACTATTAGTTACTTAAAAAAAAAAAGTAGTTATTCGTCTGCTCTTTTTGGATTTGTTCCTTTGGTTGGAGCGTGTGAATTTGTGTAAAACCAGCATGGGCTTCTCTATACCTGTGCTTTGTTTGGCATCACTGTTTGAATTCCATAACTGTTCAAGCACAGACTGTGGTTGGGAATGAAGCTGATTCGAAGAACTCTCCCTTTGTTACCCACATCCTGTGTTTGACCCCCAGGTAATCACAGTCCCCCGGCTGCACCCTCCTCCTTTCCTTGCAGACAGGGGTACCTGTGGTGGGAACAGAGAAGGAAGTTGCTGGGGGTCACAGACCATGGGGGGAGGGGAGATGACAGCCTTTGCTGTTGGAGAGGCAGTATTGAGAATCTGCGAACCATGGATGAGCCTTTTTCACATGGCATTAGCCTGAAGGGTCAAAAGGAATTCTGTGATGATGGCTGTTATCGCTCTCACTGTGGTTTTGACCCCCCAGCCAATGCACACAGAGTTCACCTGTGAGAGAGCAAGGAGACAATTTGTTGGAGCTTATATGAATGGACATCTATGCAGTTGAGATCTGTACCATCATCCGGAAAATAGGAAGAACACTTTAATTGGGGCAACATAGCTATCTCTGTGTTTGGTTATTGTGCATTTCTGAGAAGTCTTCACTTTTGTCTCCTTGCCTGTGACTGCTGCAGTCACCACTCTAAGCTGGTTCCAGGGCTACAGGAAGACTCAGGCCGTCATTGCTGATTGCTTAATGACAGATGCCAAAGGAACAAAGAGGGCTCTGATAGCTTCCTCCCCGGTGAAAAGTTTTCAACACACCAGTGGAGAGACAGAGAAACAGAGAAGAGAAGAGAGGTTGAATGATATAAAGATGGATTCATTCTGAGGTAGAAGCTTCCTGTCTTCAATTATTGTACGTTTTCTGCTACTTTCATCGTTCCTCTGCAGATAAGAATTGTTGATGAATGCTATAGCTATAGCCAAAAATATGCTGATGAATTTAACAGAAAGTACTAGTTGTAGTGTTTGTAGAAAGCATAATCTTTACTCCTGAGTACAGTAAGAACATCTGGAGTAAGTTAGCTGTGATTGTAGGTTTTAGAAAGACCACTGTTTGCTTGGTGAGGGGAGAATGGAGGGAATCGATGAAGAAGAGTTGTTGAAAAGACTCTGAGAAACTCTCATACTGCCCCTCAATGTGTGGTAATCACGAAGGTGTGTAGATGTATGGATAGTAAACTTCATAATTTTCTTTGTTTTTTGCTTTTGAAAATAAGACCTCTGGCATTTAAGTTGTGTAATCATAATCGTTGTTTGTGAAGTAATACACAGTATAAACATTTTTTTTGAAAGGCATTACTGAAATACAATTTATATTGTTCATATCATGTAGTATTTATTTTCAAATTAACAGTACTTCTCTCAGCATCCACCAGCTAAACTGTTCTAGAATGCCACCAATTATTACTGTGAATCACCCGTTCTGTGCACCGCCATGCATCTTTTAATTCCACCCATGTCCACTATATGACAGTACTTAACTGACTTGAACCTGCACCATCCATGGCTCTGTGGTGTTTAC
>CAAKHD010037015.1:115395-128042 GCA_901007705.1 Fistularia tabacaria
ACACTCTTTCCCTACACGACGCTCTTCCGATCTACCCGTTCTGTGCACCGCCATGCATCTTTTAATTCCACCCATGTCCACTATATGACAGTACTTAACTGACTTGAACCTGCACCATCCATGGCTCTGTGGTGTTTACGAGGCCTTCAGAAGTGGCTCCTAATGAGTAAGTGTAAGGGTTACTGTACAACATTATTCACAGCCGCCCCCTCCATTTGCTTTCCAGTCCTCCCAGGGAGCCGGTGCAGAGGTTTATACCAGCCCCAGCTGGGAACAGTAACTGATGGAGTCTGTGTGTTCTTCCAACCCCCCTCCCTCTATTTCAATCCCCAAACACAGAAAAACTTAGGCGGCCCTAAGCCCTGTGCAGCTGTTGTTTAATTTCGCCAATCCACACAATATAAAAAAATAAATCTTTTTCAAATATTCCAAACTCTGAATAAACAGCTTGACTGAGAGACTCAAAATCCTGCAAAGTTTGATGATTTTTGTAGATTTCATTTTCAGTCACTCAAACTGCAGTTATAATTGCCTGTGTTAGAACTAATACCTAAAATCTGTCCATTTGTTCCGGATCACATTAGAGTTTTGGGATCCAGCAAACCCACAATTAACATGCAGAGTATTATTGTTCTCGGATATCTGCTTAGATACACACTAGTGTCAGCCTCTGAAAGAAACTCATGGAAATATCAATTGTATGAATCTATTGTCAGCAAACCGGGTACCAACAGAAAGTGTGCAATTAGGCAGTAATAATCCAGAGGAATGGAGCACTGGCTGGTTAGTGTTGAGTCAATTGTGTCTAATTCATTTGCAGGTAATTACAAGACAATTGAAGCATTCCAGTTACATGTACATGAATAGAGGTCTCTTAAAGGAGGCTTTATAAGAAACTTAATCCAGTTAGCTGTTTTTGTTTTCCCAACTACTAAGGGGATTCACACTCATATTTCTAGCTGTGGGTTTCTTCTGATGTAAATTTTTGGATGTGAATTATCCCTATGTGTACTAGCAGAAGATCCCCAACCTTTGACAAATTGAGGCTCTCTTCAACTGTTTAAGATCTGTTGGTGAGTGTTTAGAAACAGATTAGGCCAAGAGAGCTAGGAACCCCTGCTTGCACCCCATTTCCAATTGGCAGTCCATCTTCCGAAGCAAAGAGGTCCGAGTTTCCTCCATGTGAGGTCACTTTGGGCTGTTTCCCCCAGCCTTTACCCGCTGTTCTCCTCCGTTTTCAGCTCTCTCACTCTCTATACCCTTATCGGGGTGCCCTGGAGAGGAGGGTAAAGGTCATGAGGTCAAAGTCTTTTCCTCTTTGGATCTTGGGGCTTGCTGGGAGAGGCTTGGCTGGAGAATGGCTGCATTAGAGCAGGGGTTGGGGGTCAAGATTTTAATTCTGTTAAAGAACAGCTGGTTTGAGTTTCTCCTCACATCGCTCTCCCCTCCCTCCCCTCACAAATCCAGGGAGATGAAAAATTTGTTCAGAGGGGAACCAGTAAAATAAAAAAGGTTTACGGTCCAAAGCCCTTACCCTTACCCTGCTCTAGCATTAAAGAGGAATGCAATAACGTCAGCATTTGGCCTCAGTTAGATTGACTTAAAACAAGGAAGTCCTTTCTGTGTTTTGGTGTCTTAACAGCCGGATGAAACTTAATTAAAAAGCTCGAAAAAATCTGGAGGGATTTTTTTCGTTCTTGAAACTGGAGAAATATTCTTTTTTCAAGTTTCTGTTTCCATAAGAAATTATTTTCAAATAACTTTAAGCAGGTGAGACCAACTTCTTTGGCAGTTACGACGGCAATTAAATCCATATCCTTCCAGAGACACTTTATAAATTGGATTTTAGTGATGTCGATTGTTCAATATCCGTAAATCTAACCAATTCAGATTCAACAAAATTAGAAGTCAGTTTCACATTTATTCAACATATTTTTTTTTTCTTTGTACAATGTCACAAAACTGGAACTCCTGTTAACTAAATCACTGTTTTCCCTTAGATTCAGTACATATAAGCTAAGATAAACTGTCTTCCCTGTGCTGTAAAATGTGTTGATCTAAATTTGAAGGCAGTACTCCCTCACATTTCAAGTTGGCTAAGGCAGTAGGGAGAGAGGAGGAACTGGAGTGCTCCTATAAATGGAAAACTAATAACAGATTTTTAGTCTGCTTTCTCCTTCACTCTTTTGCTGGCTGGCTGACTGGCCTCCGGGCTGTGTTGGTGTGTGGCGCAGCAGCAATCAGAGGTCATAATTTCATTGGCGGTTAGCATCAGGTTCAATTTTTCTAGTAGGTTACATTTACCAGAAAGTCTGGATTGTGTTACTGTGTACCGGTGGAATCAGTGAAGAGCTGCAGAATCCCTCTACCTTTCCAAGAGGAGCCAAGCACCCCAAGGGGAAAAATGGTGTGCACATATGTTTGGAGATGCACACACACATAGAGACCATTAGTACAGGACTCTTTATACATCCAGCTAGCCTAAGTGTATTATTCGCTTGTATGTATATTTATTTATACTTTCAGAGACAGCAGTTCAAATGCCGATCGAGAGAATGTTTACAATTGCTTAATTGGGACTTAATTGGTAATGTCTGTTGCTGTGCATATCCTCAGACCTCTCTAGAGTTAACAATATTTTGGACCACAGGTCCATCTAGGTCAAATTATAACGTTAGTTGTTGTTTAGATTATGTTGGTATGGGCACGGGAGGCACGAGAGGAATTATGTTAAAACTTCAAGGAGAAAAAAATTCTTCCTGTATAGATGATAATGTCTTGTGTAAAATGGCTCATATTAATTGGGTAGCCTCAAAAGAAAGCTCTTTTATTCTAAAATGTGAATCCATTCTTGTTGTGTGTATCTGTGTATCTTTAAGCCAATGTGAATCTCACATTTTTCACAGCTTGTGTTCTGTGTATTTTAGGAATGTGACCAGGTACATATTGACGATGTGTCCTCAGATGACAATGGCCAGGATCTAAGGTACAATATCGGAAGATGTAGATTGTTATACATTAAATGTTTTTGGAATTTGGTTCAACCATCAGTGTTGTCACTGACTCTGTCTTTATTTTGTCTCAGCACGTATAACTTTAGCGCTGACGGTTTCCACGCAGCAGCGACCAGTGCCAACCTCTGTTTGGCCACCGGTGTGAGGGGAGGTGTAGACTGGATGAGAAAGTTGGCCTTTCGCTACAGACGAGTAAAAGAAATCTACACCACCTACAAAAATAA
Organism: Fistularia tabacaria; assembly: GCA_901007705.1. Classification (NCBI taxonomy): domain Eukaryota; kingdom Metazoa; phylum Chordata; class Actinopteri; order Syngnathiformes; family Fistulariidae; genus Fistularia; species Fistularia tabacaria. Next base: position 118,634 of record CAAKHD010037015.1, read on the forward strand.
CGTTGGAGGTAATCCCTCAAAAGCAATGGCGCTTAAGAATTGTAAAAATTTGAAATTAGTTCGCAAATGTACATGCCTTTCATCGTGTAGTCGTTGTTGTTGTGTGTGTGTGTGTGTGTGTGTGTATGTGTGTGTGTGTGTGTGTGTGTGTGTGTGTGTGCGTGTGTGTGCGTGTGTGTGTGTGTGTATGCGAGTGTGTGTGTGAGTGTGTGCTTGTTCATGACCACATAAATGCCACATCAGTTGGGGTGGGTAAAATAAAATAAAAATAATCAGTGGTATTTTGGGGGAAAGGTCCAACTCAAACAATATTACTCTGCATTCAGGTCTTCTGGGCCCAGCCAAAAGGGAAGCCTGGTTGCAGTTGCGTGCAGAAATTGAAGCCTTGACGGACTCCTGGTTAACACTGGCACTGAAAGCACTAACATTAATCCACTCAAGGTAGGAATACACTGAGGAAAATTGTGCCCATCCCTCTATATTAACTTGCATGTATTGTAAATAAGTCAACTCCCCATTCACAAGCTATTAAGGGGTGGTGTGGCGCAGGAGGTAGAGCAATCGTCCTTGGAACCGAACATTCCTGGTTCGATTACCGGCTCCTCCTAGTGTGTCGAAGTGTTGTTGGGCAAGACGCTGAACCCCTAACTGCTCCCCTGGTGCTGCTAGATGGATGCCAACTGCTCATGGTTCATCCATGATGGGTTAAATGCAGAGAACGAATTTCCCCACGAGGGATTGATCAAGTATATATTATCATTATTAAAAAAAAAAAAAACCTCCAACCTTCGATTATGTACTTCGGGCATTCTTTGTTTTCTGATTTTGAAGGTTTGTCCCAAGAGAGCTGACATAAAAACTTAATATGCCCATTCAATCATCGCAAAATGTTTTTTATGGATGCATTGTCTTTATTTTCTTTACCCTGAATTTTCTTTGTCCTCCCACAGTTACATAAAGTGATGTCATTCTTTACTCTCCCTCTCTATTCCTCTCAGGTCAAACTGTGTGAATATACTGGTGACCACCACACAGCTCATCCCAGCACTCGCAAAGGTCCTGCTATACGGCCTGGGCATAGTCTTTCCTATTGAGAATATTTATAGTGCAACAAAAATAGGTAATTACTGAATGTTAGGCTATTTGTCATGCCTGGACTGTGTCATTTGAACCTTCTTTTTCTTAATTTGTTCAGTATGATAAATATACAGACAGTTAAGACACACAATCTGCCTAAGTAATGGGACAGAGGCATTGATGGGTAAGAGATTTGTTTAAAGGAGGGGATTCATCTTTTTCTAAGGAGGACTAAGGCTAATCAGGCTGGGATTATTTTCTTGGAGCTGGGCCTGTGTTGGGCCTCTGCAGGCCTCTCCGCTCAGTCTTCAATCTCTGCATATGAAACCACTTCTGCACATTTATGTCATTCCAAAGCAACTACCCCCCCCACACCCCCATCAACCTCCCCCTTCAAGCCCTTCCCCTCCCTCACTATTTCAAATGCAAAATAAACATCAAGCTTCACTCCTGCACCATTTTAAGCCCCATCAGAGCAGAGTTTGAGCAGAGAATAGCTCAGGGTTGCTCATAGCATTAACTGCGCAGGTTATTCTAACTGGAACCATGCAAGACTTATTTAGCAGACTTTCAGCCCATCTGTCCCAGGTTTTAGGAGGAGATGCGCATCTTCTCAGACTACTCATCATTTCTGATTAAACAAAGTATTTAATCTCTGCCCTGTTTTGAATAGTCTAAAGAGGCTCTTGTCTCCTTCAGCCTCTGAATTATCCTAATGGCGTTTAGTGTGAATTCATGTCTATGTGATGTCCAACTAAAATATTGCTATCAATTCCTCCTCCTCTAGGCAAAGAGAGCTGCTTTGAACGAGTGATTCAAAGATTTGGTAGGAAAGTTGTTTACATTGTCGTAGGAGATGGTGTGGAAGAGGAGCAAGGCTCAAAAAAGGTAAGAGATCTTGGAATTATAGATACCGCATAGATTTCATTTGAAATACCTCAAGCTAGGAAAAAATACCACCCAGAAGGTCAGGAGTTCAATATGAATGGCTTCAGAACACAAAACATGCCAGCCATAACTTTTCAAGGAAACAAATCAGTGCTTCAGTCTTTACTTTCATTCATTCATCTCTTATAGACCTTCCAAGAGTGAAAGTCTGCAGTGTGTAATCAGCGTTCTTCCTCTGCCATCTCAGGTTAACAGAGATGGGGAGGGGATATGGCATAATTATATATTCCTGCTCGATGCCCTCAGCAGTGTGAATGCTGCATGTGTAATACTAGACAAGGCCTTTCAGGCATGTTGAAGGCGAACTGTAAATAGAGCACACCTACAGGGGACTTAAATCATTGTTGATCAAATTAAAATATTTACTGCAATGACAAGCCTGTTAGTGGGAGACAGGCAGACAGAGGCTCGGAGCCAGCATCCCTTGTTTTGTTTCAGGAAAACATCATGATGGTATCTGTTCAGGTGAATCTGAAGGAAGGAACACGCAACAAAATATTCATTAGCAAATTATTCGCAGACCACAAGTGAATTTCACTTACTGTTATGATGAGCCACATTGTCTGAGCAAAGGCAATGAAACATGTTCACCTGTTATCAGTAAACAATAGTAGATATATGAGGACACATAAAGAGGTGAACTTTAATTGCATAGAGAAGATGCGTACTTTACCCAGGATTAAAGTGTAAAGCAATACATCTGTACCATGCATTGTAAACAGAAATGTTGTCTTGAGGACTGATGAGAAAAAAAAAGTTGCAAATGATTGAACTTAGTCTTGAAGTGTTAGAGTGTGACGTTGATGGAATGATAAGGTGTTCTTTTCCCTGCCTGAGTTGTGCAACTCCCATGACACACCATGTGGTAAAAGGTTTCTATGTCAACATCAGAGAGTAGATGAAACAACACAACAATTGTACCCGTCAGAAGGTGCATATCGGACGTGACACTTTGTGGAACTACAAAAGTAAATATCTGAATGTTCCCTCAACCCTCTTTCTTTTACCCAAGCTGAAGAAATATCCACGATGTCTGAAACTGTTCTGCCTCCACTTATTTCCATTGCCTGGGAGTGAAAGCAGAGATAACATCTCCAGCTTTTAAACTTAAAAGCAAAGACAATTTACAAAACAAAAAGCAAAGAGCTTTTAAGGGTCAGTGCAGGCTCCTCTAAGCGGAACATATGCCTGGGAGAGGCCATACCTTTGATAAGGGGAGGGTAATGGTCTCCACACACTGAGAGGCCGAGGACCCTACCTGACAAGCTCCTTTCATTGTTTTCGACTCAGGTTTCTCTGGCTGCTGCTTGGAAACAGCAGCTCATTTGCTCTACCCTAAAAACACACTCTCAGAGGCAGGACATTCATTCAGAAAAGACTGGGTGGATTTCCCTTTGGTTGTGTTTGAAGGCAGCTACTGGATTAATTTGGTGGTGTAAATTGATATAGCAGCGATATTATTTGGAGGTTCAGAAAGTGTTTTATTTTCTTTATAGTAATATACATAACGGCCCATGTTTGTCTTTTTTTAAGTTGCAAAGTGGTGGCAGGGAAAACTGCAGAAATCCAGCACCTCACAATGACAACAATTTCTTCGACTATAATTGATGAATTTCATTTCTTTTACTTTGACATTTATTGGAAATGGTTTTCACCATGAGAAACAAGTATGCTTTTATCAGACTGAATTACATCTTAGTAATGTTCCACTGACATTTTTGTCTTACAGTCAAGAAGTCTGTCTGTGTGTGTGTGTGTACAGTCCCATAAAATCCTTAATGCAGTGAGATCATTCAATAAACTGAGAACTAGGCAAGACCAAATATCTGATCAGCTTACAGGAATTCTTTCCCTTCATATTCTGTTTTCTACCAGACGTATCAAATGTATATGGCAAGAACAAGATTTCTTTTTGCTCTTTTTGTATCTTGCCGTTACGATGTCAGACTTAACCTACATGATTACATGCCTAGGTCTGGTATTGGTATTTGGAAAATGTGGGTTTTATTTTGGAAAAATAGCAATATAATAATAAGAACAATAATATTATTACTTTATGAAATTATGAATTCATTTTTATTAATAATAATGATGATAATATTAATAACAGATATAGGGCTATGAGTGGTTTAGGACTACCCCCACAAATCTAGATTGTTTGTGGTTCAAGTCTAGTGGTCTCTGGCCTTTCTGTGTTGAGTTTGCATGTTTTCTCTCTGTGTTCATGAGTTTTCACCGGGTTCTTCTGGGTTCCAAAAACAGGCATTTGGTTGACTGAAGACTCAAAATGGCCCGCAGGTGTCAATGAGACAGAGTGAATGGTTGTATGTCTCTCTCTTGTATGTGTGGCCCTGTGATCACAGGAGACCTCTTACTCTCACAGCTTTATCACCTGTGCAACAATGTGGTATATACAAAGAATGAATGATAACATATCGTAGTTGATGAATTACTGTATGTTGATACATATGATAAGATAATGGCACAATAATTGCTACTGAGCAACAATAAAAATAAAGATATTGGTTCCAGCATAATACAAGATGAGCATACTTTCTTGAGAGTGGAATTGAGAGACTACAGTGTCAACAGTGCTTCAGAATATTTGAAACATATTTACATTAAAAGCTCCTTCTCCCTTGTTCCTCCCACAGCACAACATGCCCTTTTGGAGGATCTCCAGCCATTCAGACCTCATGGCCCTCCACCACGCTCTAGACTTGGAATACTTGTAGCACTACACACCGTAATAAACCCCGCTCCACCTTAGCACACCCTGCAACCTTTCACCTTTGCCCTCCAGCCCTGTCCCACGCTTTGCACAGACCCCAAGGCTCAGTGAAGGCCCCCCTGTGCTACCTGGCGTCTATCTTCCACTACACAGGAAGAAAAGAGAACGGAAAAAAGGCAGAGCGCACGATTAATGTGCTGACATACGGTCACACTTTGTCTTAACCCCATACTTTTTTTTTTCTTGAAGCAAAGGAGAGAGGTGAATTTATGGCGTTGCAGCTGCTTGCCCTGGTTACTGTGAATTGGCTGCTTTCTGTAACTGTCAAAGTGTTTTACGGCCCTCTGCTTGTGCTGGGACTCTGTCAGGGTTCACACCTGTGAGGAGCGCAGAGCTACTGATGGCCTCACCTCATCTTGCCATAGGACTCAGCCACAGTTAACCACAGGCCCACAACTACTGGTGGTGACATTTCTCCGTCCCTCTAGTTCTCTTCCTTCGCCTCTGCTTGATTGCTGTTCCTAATTGTCCGCCTACTTTTCTATCAGGCTCCCCTCCATTAAAGGACAGACCCACAAAATGACTGCTCCTATGTTTAATCATAGGCTTGGGAGTCCTGTGCTTCTAATTTATGAACGGAGACTTTGTGAGTGGCCCTGCGCTGCTGAGAAGGTACCTCAACGACAAAAGACTTGTGCCTTTTACAAAGTACAATTGATTTCCACCACAACATGAGGAAAGTGTTTATGGGAGAAAAAAATCAAGAAAAAGGGTGTTTTCTAATAATTTAAGAAAATTACAAAAAACTTTATTTACAATGCTGAGACAATCGTGTACAGAGGAAGTCTTTTTTTGTGTGTAAGTTTGTAATCACTGGACTATTCCTTCCTATATTCATTTAGGTACATGCTCTTGAAAGGTGGAAATGCTTTTTTCATTGAAGTTGAAAAAAAAAACCAGAGGCATTGCAGATGAGCTTGTGCAACATGTAAAAGCGTTGATGTGTTTTGTGGAGTAAACAGATATGTAGATAATGGGATTTTTGCATTAAATTGTTTTGTCAAGACCAAAAGCATGGATGTCAAGTGTCAGTGAGCTTTCCTTTGATTTTGTGATGTTTCTGGCTCTTACCAGGGACGTCAGTCACATCTCTCTATATCATAACATGTCTCCTCTTCTGCAAGTCCTTTTCAATACATACTTATAAGGGAAAGATGCATTTAAATGTCCTTTTATTTTTCTTTACCTCTCAAAAACATAGCTCACAACTTTGTTTCCTTATGTCATTTGACAGGCTTGCAGCCTAGACCCCATGTATTTGGAGGAAACTAACTTTTGGGGTTTTAGATTTGGTGAGGATGAGATTTTCCCTCCTCCTGAGAGCCATTTTAAAAACAAATTTGAATAAATCTGGTGTTTAAAAACAAGCTTGAATAAGTTTTATTGTCTTTTATACAAGATCTATAAAACTATTGTACAGCAAGCGTAATTTTGTATGATGTAGTGTTTTTATTTGACTTTGAAAATACATTCTGTGCCCCTCTTTGAAATAGTCGACATGCATGAAGCCCTTTTCATAGTGCTTCTACATCTGTGGATGGGGAAACCATAATTAACAGTGAGAGAAAAGCCACTAACTGCGAGGGGTTTGTGAACATACAGGATATGTGCTATCAACTGTGAATTTCTTAGACAGAAACCAACTTGTGTTTCTGATTTTCCCTCCTTTGCACATGATCACTGTTGGCCTTTACATTTCAATTCGGATCCCTCCATCCCCAATATACCCATTCTCCGCCTCTGATCACTTTGTGTGGTCGTCTCAAATCAGCTTCTCCCCCCACACATCGGGGTATCTACATATTGCTGCTAGATTAAGGTAATGGAAGGTAAATAGAGGACATTTTTATAGATTCATACAGCACACCTTTTTTTTTATTATGTTGCAATCATGAATGCAAACTGGAAATACTTTACACTACATGGGCCTCATTGTGAAAAGGATTGTTGTGTCTGCAAAATATGTGTACAGATGTTTTTGACATTATTTGATTGTGTTTAAATTAATAAAAACTGATTTGTGACGTAGTATATGTTGCTTTTTTTTTATTTAAAGCTGATGGTATGTGTTTTTTTTTGACTAAATGATGTTACATGTCATCACAACTCAAGAACATACTTGTGGTCAATATGTGGTTAGGCGTTTGAGGAATGAAATGTCAAATGTAAGAATGTCTCAAATGTAGATGTAAATTGCTGGATAATGCAATTTAAAACATTAAAGACAGAGATATTTGAGGTTTGGTTAAACTTAAATGTTCCATTGTGTGTTGTTATTTTTGTATTATTATTAATAACCAATGTTATCTGGCCACAGTGACCTGAGTCTGACACACATGTGACAAGATTCAGACACTAATCCTGCCAGGAAGCAAATAGAAACTGGAGCTGGTGTCAGTCTAGACCAAACATCATTGCACACTCACATGTTAATCTCATCATTCAAATCCATGTAATACACTGAATAAAATACTTTCATAATCAAGACAATTTTGGTCTTGACTATGTTTTTTTTTCTTTCTATTGATTATATTTATCATATCAGAATTTATGTTAGGGTTTGTTTATCAGATCAATATCTATCGGCCTCTTCCGACCATGAACTGCGTGTTTGTAAGCACCTACATGATTAATTAACCAAATGTCAAACCATGCTATAGAGAGCTGAATGAAATGAAACTTTTGATTGCTTTTTTAATCTGGCCATGGTTAAGAAGATAGAGCATATAGAACTGCCACGAACAGAAAAGTGTTTGGCATCCAAAACTGCCCAGGGGCATTGAGTGTGGGTAGAATTTCTTTTTTTTTTTAAACTTGTCTAATAACCGGATCAATTGTTTTCAGATGGAATGGGAGAGACGGCTAGGGTGAGGCGCGTATGCCTGCTCGGCTGGACAAAACAGTCAGGCTGCAACCACCGGAATGCAACAGCACAATGACCCCTAATGTGCTTTTCCCACTTCTGAACAGCTGAAAGACTAAGTACCGTCTGAGGTCCTGACTGGCTGCTTTTGCAGGAGACGAGTGCTGCTGTCACTGCACGGCAGAATAGAGGTCTGTTCTCTTTGATAATTTGCTCTTGTTGGCAGAAAAAAAAAACTCAAACACAACCACACCAGACATTTTATGATTATATTACATTAAGCACACTTTATTGTACTATTGTACTCATAGTATAACATAATATTTAAAATTCAACCAGAGTAACAACATTTTGGATTAAATTGCTGACAAGGCATATTTACTGTATACAAACATCAACATTCTTATAAAGAAGGTTCAGGGGGTCATTTTGAAATTATTTTATTCTGCTTGTATCTGCATGTGATATCCTTTGGCTTGTAGCTTGTTTTTCCCTTTTAGTCTTTTGCCATTCTTGAGTGCTATTGCAATCTATAATAGAAGGAGATGAATGCTTGTCCTCTGCTTCTTTAAATGTCACCCCGTTAATTGTTATTTCTAATGCAATTTATTTTTACAGTTCTTTTCCTTTTGTGTTTTTAAAAAATATAAGTACAGCATTTGCGGCAACAAATCCTAGTGTCTATGTTTATCTTTATTCATTGTACACAACTTGATCTAATCCTACTGTCTTGATCATTTTTTACTTTTCTGTCAATGTAACATTTGGATGGTGCTTCTTGCAGCACTCAAAATGACAAGTTTGGATTACATAAAACCAAATGTTATCTCATTTTTCTGAGGACAATTTTAACTAAATTTGCTGCCAACAGTCCTCTAAAATACATCATGCTCTGAACATTGATGAATGTTTTAGTGTTTAAATGTTATTTTACAGTATTAGTTCAGCTCTCTTAAAGTCCTGAACTTCACCAAATTAGCACTGTCTGTTTTACATAGAGAGGCCATTGCCAAGCAGGCTCTAGGCAATGGGTGCTCCTCACCAGGACGTCCTAGCAAAGTGTCCAACCCCCATACCTCCACCCCCTCCGCCCCTTCCCCCCTCCCCCTCAGACCGGTACTGCAATAATAAACAAGACAGTAGTGATTTACTACCCTGCCCAGACAGTGATTTCATGCAGATTTTCATAGAAGGGGCCTCTGACTGTGCATCACAATTGAACTAATATTGTATTACATGCATATCAAACTCTCCCCCAAAAACCTGATCTGCCACATCTCTTTTACGAGCAGGAAGCCTATAAATAGGTCTATGTTCTCCTCTTGGTGACTTGTGTGTCTCAAGTTGGGAGAATTAGTCTGTAAAGTAAGCAGATGTCTACAGATTGAGACAATAAGAGAAAGACAAAGCCTTGGCATCGCTCCAAGGAGAACCAACACCATTTCATAAGAACGTTTCGTCCACTGATTGGTTTGTCGATGCAGTTTTTCATTGTGTGAAGCACGGAGACTTGCACCCCTGTCGAACCAAACTGTTGTCACGCTAGGAAGGATGGTGGTGCTAAACTAGGCCCTTTGTTTACTGTTTGTTTATTTCTCAGTTACAGGGGATTTGACAGACCGAAAGGAGCAGTGACAGCTGGTAACCAGGAAGTTGTGAAGGCCAGGGATCCCAGCCAGGAGTGTCAATTGGGGGGGGGGGGGGGGGCAAACATGTACCAAGAGGGGGAT
>CAAKHD010037015.1:136776-165131 GCA_901007705.1 Fistularia tabacaria
TTTCTCTCTCCTCTTATCTCCATACGCGCGCTCTCGTCGTGAGGTGGGCTCTTCTCACCGCACACACTCTTTGGTTTGTCTTCTGCACCTCCTGAGTACCCCTGCCCACAAGAGGTGTGTGTGTGTGTGTGTGTGTGTGTGTGTGTGTGTGTGTGTGTGTGTGTGTGTGTGTGTGTGTGTGTGTGTGTGTGCGTGTGTGTGCGCGTGTGCGTGTGGATGTGCATGTGTGTGAATGTATACGCAGGTGTGACTGTCATTCCATTCAATCTGATTGTGGTTGGCAGAGATACAATATATGTGAGGTGAAGAGGTGTGTGTGGATTGACACCCAAGCCATATGACTAACACTGTTCAGCTTTTGAAGGAACACTATCACATCCTGACTTGATCCTCTGTGAACTATTTTTTTCATCTAATTACTCATGTCATTATTTATTTATTATTCATTTGGAAAATGAGTCAGGAGGGGACGATTCACTTGCAGCTGCTTTGATCTGCAGGTACATTTCAATTTAAACTTTTTATTTTTCCAAATGTTAAAACATCTTTTTTTCTTTTTCAATTTCTTTTCAATCTTCTATAGTTTAAAGTGCAATCTTAAGTTGTCTGTGGCAATACAGTAAACCATAATTTTGTAAGGAAGTAGAATAATTAAAGCCGGTTTTAATAAGAAAAGCACCTCGGCGGTAAAAACTAAAATGAATGTTTTTCCCTCATCTAGTTATCTAGTTAGATGTAAGTAGCTGCTAAACGATAATGAAAGGTGGTGTCGCTAGGTACTAAGTAAAGATACAAACCCCAGGTCAACTTGAAGAAAAGTATGGTTAACATATGGTTTATATTTGGCATAATAAAAAAAAACAACTACAATGCCAACATACCTTCTTACTCATCAACATAAATGGGGTAAATAGCAAAAAAATATTGAAAATAATAAAAAAAAAAAACAATATGTTGCCTTCACTTTAGCCGAGAATACCTGATCACATTCAAAATATTGTTTTGACGCCTCTCAAGAACAGTCTTTACATAGTAAGAAAGGGGGGTTTTTGTTTTTGTTGTATCAAATAATTAATAACGACAAAAGGCCTGAATTTTATTGAAAGCAGATTTCCCGTCAGTGGTCTGTGCGTGCCTGCAACCAGCGCGACAGGTTAGAAAAAGATTTGATTTTCCTCACATCCATGAGGTAATCAGCTCTTACCTTATCCTGTGCCTGCCTGCCTGCCTTCCACTCCCCCCCCCCCCGATCTTTACACTGTCAATCTGTCCCTCTTTCCGTCTGTCTGCAGAGACAGGCTGGTTCTGATGTCTCTGTTGTGTTCCACTATAATGGGGCCTCAGTAATGGCCCCTGTCGCACACAAAGGTATTAAGGCCCAAAGCCTCTTTCTCTCCCAGGCCACTGGCAGCTGGGCCAGGGGCATAATTTGATTTGGTATTTTATGCTCGAAAAAAGCCTTTCTTCCCAAGCCACATTTGCGCTTGGCCTCTCCTCAGATCCGCAGCCCACTGAAAGACTTTACATGACATTAACACATTTCAGAGAGCATTATGGCTTGAAAAGAGATTTGTCTAGACAAAGACATGGTTTATTTGTAGTTAAAGCTTCATTTCCTGCCTGTTCCTTCTCGTGCACTCTCTCCCTGCACCTTTAGCCCGTCCCCTCCTCCTCCCCGCACAATGGTTGGCGCCCTGACAGGTAAGAGGATTTCAATTAGTTTACCTCGGAATGGGCCCTGCGAAACGTGATTAATGAAAGCAATTAGTCTTTGTCATGTCTTCAGCACACTCCTGCTAAATCACCGGGTTCCTCCTAACTGATGCTAAGAGCAAATTACATCACCCGGATCCTCTCCCTCTGTCTCTTTATGAGCTCGATGAGATGAGAGCGGAAAGGAGGAAAATCAGTTAAATGAACCCCAGCCGATGGCGGCGTGTGTGTTTTATTTTTTCCTCCTTCCTTATTTATGAGCTTGATTTTATAATCAGTCAGCTTTTCATGGTTCATGCAGAAACTATTTTTGTTGAAATGTTATAGAGGGACTTTCTGACATCTATTTTCACTGATTGATATTACCGAATGCATTTGTTTGTTAGCAAGCAGCACACAACTGCATTATCACATTTCCAGCATCGCACATATACTAGAGAATTTCATTCACTCTTGATAATGGCACCCAACATGAACCCAAAACTACATTTTGATTTATGAAGACTTGTTTTTAAAAGCGGCGCCTCAGAGTGCACACATGTTGTGTGCTTTTCCATGAAACCATCAAAAACACATTCAACTTCAAGGTGCTTTTGTAGCCATCAATCACATTTTGCTGGTTAGAGGGCACAGGCAGAAATAATCGCTGCTTATTGGGCCTGAATCAATTCAACTCCAGCAGAACCGTCAAATGTACAATTCTTTTTCTAGCATTTTTCGATTTTGTAATATTTTATCACTTATATAGTTCCCTCTTTTATGCTTTCGTTTGTCTATGGCCTCAACAAGGACACCTTCGTCATGATTTCGCAGCTTTGAGACTGGAGTGAATAGTTTAAATTATTAATTCAGACCACTCCCCTTAACAGTGTCAAGTACTTTCTAGAATACCTTTATCTAATTTGACATTATTTTTGCCAATGTCATGATTTTTTTTTCCTTTTTATAGTAACTAAAGATCATGAATATTCAGTTATACCCACGGCGTGTCCAAGGTCTTCACTGAGACCCAGGACATCTCAACGGGGATGCATCTGGGAGCCGTCCTGACAAGATGACCGATCCACCTCGTTTAGCTCCTCCTGGATGACCAGGCTTTTCACCCTATATCCAGCGGAGATCCCAGGCATCCTGCCAAGGAAACGCATTTAGATCGCTCGTATCCGTGACCTGTTTTTTTTTTTTTTTTGGTGACTGCCCACAGCTCATGGCTGCGGGTGAGGGAAGAAGCATTGAGCTACTGGTAGATAGAAATGGTAAATCCTTCTTTACCACGACAGACCGATGCAGATTGTGCATCACTGCTGACACCGCACCAATAGGCCTGTCAGGGTCGCGCTCCATTCTCCCTTCATTCATGACCAAGACCCCTCAGATTTGACTAGAGCTCCTCCGCTTGGGGTAGGATCTCATCCCTGGCCCTGTGAGGCTGCTTCAGTGACCGCCAAAGTTACCAAAGTACCAAAGTACCCCGAATTTTGAAGTTAATATTTTGCAATTTTAGCCAAAACTCCAAATGTGACAGTGTACTCTTCACCTCTTCAGCGCTGACACTGAAGCCGGGCTCACGTTGTCATCGTGGATGGAATTATCATACATCTGTAAGTGATTAGTGAGACATCATTTTTCTTACTGCTGTTGGAAAAGTAATGCCGCTGCCTTGTTCCGAAAAAGTCCGATACCACTGAGGCACAGCAAAGCAATGAAGTAATTTTGACCCTTTTAGACAATAGTGCGTGTTTCTGTTTTCAGTTATATCGACAGATTGATTGATTGACTTTTTATTCACAGAATATGAGGACCCTGTGCTCGCCGCCGTCTTTGACCTCGGGCTGTCGACACTAGTTCAGCTTGAGGTTTTGGGCCTCGTGAAAACTCACAATGATGAGCCCCATCAAATATTTATGATCTTATTCTAATAAGTTGCTGTCGGTTATGGGTCCACATAGTCATCATTGATTTCCTCATCTTTCTGGCACCACAGTCACATATATAAAAAGCTGATTAGAAATCTGGCCAAGATGCGCGTCTGGAGAATTGGTGTTCAAGCAGGGGAATTTGAGTTCCTCTCGTCAAGCATTCTGACAATGGAAGTTTCTCTTCCAAATTAAAGTAAAGAAATTTGATTGTTGAAGGAAGCTGATCATATTCTGACGATTCAAATGTTTGTCAACCGACTGAAAACAGAGAAATGTTTGCTTTTTCTTGGCTTGGCTTAGTTCATCCTCATCAGAGCATTTTTGCTCATTCAAACTCATTTCTTGATAATGTCCATAGAATTGCTGCAACTGGCAAGAGGTTAATCTGCTAAATCCAGTGCTGGCTCGTCAGAATCCTTTGGAAAGGTGTGCAGTGGACGATGAGCCTCGCATATTTTGATGTGATCCTATTTCTTCATTTCCTACATTGGCTGGGAAAAGGGGAGCAGCACAGGCTGTAGCTCGACCAGACGTTCTCGCTCTCCTCCACCATTCTTTCTCTCGCTCTGTCTGTCAGACTGTGGATACCAATAACAAAGGCTGGCTCTGATTGGAAATGGGATGATTGAACTTCTGGCATCCAGCCTGGTTTGTCTGCGCTCCCTCCACCTTTTTTACACTTGTGAGGCCAACACGCATTCCTGAGCATATCTGTGTTTTTGCGTCCACGTCGCATGTTCGCATGTCGATCTGTCGCAACGCTCTCCATCCTGAGAAGCCTCAGATGCAGGATGTCTTGTCAGGCTGTCACGCAGCAGGACCATAATATCTGAGCGGCTCTCTCCACCCATCCGTCAGTCAGAAATGGGGAAAATCACTGGGCACACACTCTCGACTCTTTCTCTGTCAGTCTGTCTCTCTGACTCCGTCCCTCTCTCTTGTTGTCTAAGGTTTTCTTGTCACTCAGCCAAAATCTAATTGTTCAAAGCAATGTCAGCCTCTAACACTTTGATATTTTTCCCAGGCTTCAAAAGAGCACAGCAACAATAGGCTTGTGCCTGCAGGGAACGTCGAGGTAGCCAAGACTATATTAGTTATCACGTACTTTTGTCTTTATGTCCTTGGCATGGCTCAAAGCCTTTTACTGTGCAGAGGAGGGTGCCTCGGAAGGAAGCAGACTTGTTAGTGGTTTCTCCGGCTGCTTGTTCGATGCCTCGGGATGTTTTTTGGTTTGCGAATGACTTTCCAAAAGGAGCTCAGGTAAGAATCAGGGAGTGTACGCTGTCAGAGCTGAACACGGAGGGGTGTTTCTGTAATTGACACCATCTTAACGCATGTAATTTTTACACATTGTACAGGGCTAACCACAAGGCCCGCTCTGTATTTAAGGGTCTGGGATGATTAAACCTGTAAAGAGAGGCTGGATCAGATAATTTGTTCCAGATCTAAACTTGGCAGAGCATTAGTAGAATCGTAAGATATATCGTCACTGAGACATTTACCCTTTACGACTGAAACAACATAAAGTCTTAACTGAAGGTGAATGGTGCAATGTGTTTGTGGGCTTTTACAACAAACTAAATCGACCTTGTGACTTCACCAAAAAAAAAAGAAAACAGTGTCAATATTGACCGAGTTCATTTTTCATAAAAAAAAAAAAAAAAGGAAAATTTTATCCATCAGCTAGTGTTTGCCAAATTCTGAGCCAGACATCGCTCCTTAAATAAAGACACGCCATTTATTATACAATTACATGAAAAATATCTCCGTCTGAACTGGCTCCCGACAACAATAGCCTTGGATTGCGTTACACTTTCTAGTGTTTTACTCCTCAAAACATTCGTTCACTTTCACACAACAGTGATCCAGTTTCTGCGTTTTTGTGTAACATGTATTGTTTAGTGTCGAGGTTGCCAGCAGCAGGTTAGCACCTACTCAGCCCCGCTAACATGATATGCATTCACTTCCATGGGGGATATACTCCACACGTTCTATTTATGGATGCAGAGTAAAATGACACTTTGCCCTCAAACCCGACTATGTGGGCAAGAGAAAAAAAAACAAAAAAACGAACATTGTCATGTGTCACCTGCAGGATAGAGTGGGACAAGGGATGGACAAGTAGAAACCAGACATATGGTTGTCATACTTAGTGTAACAATGCCCTGCATTCTGACAGCTGAGAGACTTGCTCCTGCAGACAATAAGCGGGAAATTTGGTGAGAATCTGAAACATTCACGCAGTTTAAAACACTGATTTTATTCCAGTGTTTAGATCCTTCCTTTCACAGACATGTGAGTTTCACAGTTTATAACCACCACAGTTAAAATGGCTTTTATTTTCTTTGACTTAAAACCATGTTGACTGTAAGATTTCGATCGCCATGACTAATGTAATCAGGGTGTGTTGAGGTGTGTTGTTTTGTGCTTTCAGAAATGTGAGTTAAAATGGAGTAAAAACACATTGAATGAAACTGCAGGATCATAGAATAAGTCAACATGAATATCACACTTTATTTGATATATTCGGGTTGCTTGTTTTCAGGGCACAGTTTAAAAGCTTTGTACCAGAAACATGAATCGCGGCTAAATGAAAACGTCGTTTCTGATTTGTGTTGTTTTCATTCTTTTCATATTTTGATTGTTTTTTTGAGGTTTTTTTTGCGTGAATATAGTTTAGTCTTTGATCAGAGTAGGATGAGCTTGGAGGTATGACAAAAGAGTGGGAGTATTTCATTTCACCACGTTTTTTATTTAATTTGAACCTCACTGGCATTTGCGTCTCCTGATACAATTTTTTGGATACTTGTCTTTCCTATATTCTTGGTCCGAACTTATTTTTCTCATTCATTAGTCTATCGTTTAAAATCATGTGCTCACTAAATCTCACATTATCTTGAAACTATAAGGAAATGATATTTGCGAGACTTGTATTTTTTTAATAACCAAGCACTGGCTGAAATCTTACTATGATAAATGGAGTAGAAAATGTAGTAGATTTTATATGACTCCACCCATTCCAGGTAATAAGTGAAGTAATGGCAAACCAGGTAGAACAATGTGTGAAAATGATTGTGGTCTTTAGCCCAGACAGAAGCCTTTGTTTTCACAGAGTCCCTTTTAGGCTCTGTGGGATTTCCTCTAATATCCCAGAGCTCCCGTTCAACCAGGAGTGAGTTAAAAAAAAAAAAAACCTGACTAACAAGCTGCCCTCTCAGTTTGAAATCCAGACTTTCTCTCACTCTTGCAGAAAATGGCACCATCCATTGGGACAGGGGAGGTTTGGCCGGGGCTTCAGACGTGGATCACCGTGAGTCTGCTGGCAGCAGCAGCAGCCGGCCGGTCCCCGGCTCCACATCCCGAGTCGCAGGGAAAAGCAGGCGTAGAAGGCTGGGATTTAAAGCCGGGACAGAGCCTGAGGTGAGCTCAGACCAACCAGCTGCTCTACTTTTAAAGGTCTCCGGCGTGCCAGGAAGTAGCCAGCAAATTCATCAAAAGATTTTTCAATAAAGAGAGTTACGTTACGATTCAATCATAAATCAAAAATAATATTCCACAGATGTATAATATGTAAAGAAGGAAATAAAAGACAATTGATTCTGCAATTATGTGACAAAATGCTGCACTGAAAAGGATTTTTGCCACATGTACATTTAAGAATCCCACATATTGAATCAAAAGGTACTGTTTACTGCAATTATGACTTTGTTTGTTTTGACAATTCATTTGAAACAAACTTCTCAAGGTTTAAATGAGACACACTGCTAGTGACGGACTTGCTTTGTTTCAATAAACACTATTTACTCTAATTAATCGCTTACATGCATCATGTCATTGAATTACTGTATATAACAGCTTATTACAAACACATTTAGCTGATATTGTGTTGCTGTTGTTTATCACACAATGCAGCCATTATTTTACATAATCTGGGTGTAATTAAGTAATTGAGAGAAATTGTAAAAAAAAAAAAAAAAAAATTTAAGTTATTACATAATGCATTTTTTCATCAGATAGTCATTTGCCTGGAAATGTGTCTGATTGTGTGAATGGAGAGGGAGACATTATTTTCAGCAGGTCTAACCTTCACAATCACCACCGTAGAATTATGCAAACCAAACAAATCCATTTCTACATCTTTTCATTGTTACTTTTACCGGGCTTTTCGCCACAACTTTGGCACGGAGGGAGGCTCAAACTGTGATATGGAAGGACAAAGCCAACGTGTTCTTGGATTCCGCTTTTCTTGTTGATGAAGCATCGCTGCTTCTCATTAAACACTCGTGTTGCAGGCAGGCTAAGGCAGGAGAGAAAAGCATTTGCAGATTTTAACTTGTTCGACAATTTCCCTTTGATAAGCAACCAGAGTCTGGTGTGTTATGGAATCAGACAAAGCTTCAGAGCAGCGTCACCCGTCCACCCCCAATGTAAGCTGACCTTTTCATTAGAGGAATCGCAAAGAGAAACAGGGGAAGCAACAACAGATATTCCAAGTCTCCCATGAATGTATCTTGGCACAATAGAGGTCATCCCAGTTCTCCAAACCGGGAAAGGTATGTCGTGTCTCTGAACTGTTTTGACACAGATACATAGCATGCGCTGTTACACAGAGTCCAGCTTAAGACTGAATCGGAAAAGAAAGTGCTTGTGATTCTAAAGGACCCTCATTCCTCCCTGTATATTTTTGCAGAAGTTGCGGCAGATCTTGTGCTTCTTATAAAAACGCCACGATTCCAAAAAGGATGAATTCATCATCTTCCCTTCTGACTTTGTCTTCTTCTATCACTTGTCATCATAAAACTACAGCATCTCGACTATATATTGCGGATGTTGTCTAAATTGTGATGATTTTCATTTTTCTCTATATTTTTTTTATGCACTTCAGGAGTTTAAGATCCTCAGCAGAGGAAACTATAACCAAAGTTGCCAAATTGGCTTAATATTCTGATGTTTTTTTTTCTCCTCAAGTGTTTCTGTAAGTCCTTATTCGACACTCATCCCCCTCCTCTGCTGACAGTAAGTGGATTTATGTGTATGCGGATGCTCATACTGTAACGTCCCGCCACAGACTGTCACACAGGCTGATTTTCGCCTCCCCACCCAACCCCCCATCCCACCCCTCCCTCACCGAGCTTTATGATGGAAACTGATACAAACACCGTGATAGTGTTTCAGAATAAATTATTCACGCTTCCATTGCTCTCTGCCACGTTCTGAGTCAGTCCATTTTACAAATGGGCCTTTTTTTAGACCGTATCCTTTTAATTGATCCGTGGCAAAGGCAATTCAGGCATGATTGCCACATTGAAGGATTGCATGGTAAAAGTTCAGAAAGGAGGATAACACTCTGGCCTGGCTGATGTGTGTTGGCAAGTGCCTGCGGCCTGTGCTGCGGGGCATTAGGTGCCTTAAGATTTACTGTCTGGTAAATGAACTGCTGTCCACTGGTTGTAGGGGCGGCACATCAGCAGAGCTTTGGCCTGATGTCTCTACCATCTGGTAGGATAGGCCTTTAATTGAAAAGAATTTCTGGACCGAAGGGGAAGAGCTGGACCAAGTCTCCCAGTCCCCCTAGAGAGAGAAGTAATGAAAAGAAAATAACTTCTCTCCTCTTTAGTGCCTATGGAAGCCATAAAGAATAACAGGACATGGTGATATAACAGACACACTGCCGTAGTGAGTGGGTGAAAAACTTTCATATTGCAGGCTACCATCTGCTAAGACGGTTTTGGAGCCTGGAAGCCAATTGGATTAAACGTTATGGCCACTTTGCTCACTGCTGCTTTTAGTACTACCTTCAGGTGGCAGTTCATAAAGCATTTCTTTGTCAGATTTATTTAGACATGAAAGATGTGTTTTTACTTTTGTGTCAGACGCACCCACTCCATACTCCCCCGTACTTTGAGAGAGGGATTTTTCTTAAAACAAACAGGAGGAGGGAGGGGATGGCAGACATCCTGGAGGCCATAGAGGATAACTGATGAGTCTAGCAGGGCTGAAGGCAGAATAACAACACTCACCTTTAATGTGGCTTTTACCATTGGGATTCACTGAGTCCCAGACACAGTCGCTGTTTGAGACTGTGTGTGTGTTTGTATGTGAAATGCACATGCAGCATTACTTTATGAATGAAATACAACTGATTGCCTGATTGCTGTCTTTTGTGGAGGAGATGACAGATACAATGCACAACACGATATCTGTGCCAGTAGTCGGACTTTCACCCACCTGTTTTTTTGCTCATTACTGCATTTACGCATGAAAAACCTCTTTGGAATGTACAGAGAGGAAATAAGGAAAAAGTCAAACAAATAATTACCAGTGAGATGGAAAAACCGCTGTAGTGAGTGCAAGACACCAACTGCTGACTTACAGAATGATGTCACATCTACTCTCCAGTTGAGATATGAAAAACGGCAGCAGAAGAAAACATTGAATGTTTCTTCCCCAACGAACAAGTCGCACACTTCTCTGAATGAAACCAGCGATGAAATATTAGTGCCTCGTGGGATGGGAATGAGAAAAAAATGCAATCGTTAATTTATATCTATTCATATTCCATGACTTTAATTACATTATCAACCTGTTTTCTCCTTTGCAATAGTGAGAGCAACTATGAAATTGTGCAAATTATTGAAATGAAGCACCGCTTATTGCTTACGTGGATGAACCGTCCCATCGTCACTGCGGTCAATGAAACACAGACTAATTTTCTTACCTTTGTTTATTTTATAAAGGTAAGGAAAAAAATGTAGGGCACATTTTGATTCGGACTAACAGATAGCTTTCTGTGATGAGAACCCTAAACCAACCCTGAGAACGTGCCTCATAATTCCCACAGTTTTTAAGTATTTGAGAAAATATAACATTTGCATTTTCTTGTATAAATAAAAGAAAGCTCCACCAAAACATGCTGTATGAACATATTCTAAACTCACTTCGGAATTGACAGGTACGTATAGTAGATGAGGTCATTGACTAAATTGTTCTAAGAGCCCAGGGGAATAACCCACACCCTAGGTAAACAGATATAGATACTAAAGATAAACAATAAAACGTAAAGAGTAGGCGACATCAATGGCAGATACTGTACTGCGGTTGATGTAATAAAAACAAGCGGTAATAATCAGGATTTTCAACATCTATTTTTCCAAGTCTTTGTAAATGTCTGCAGTGTTGAAATTACTCAGGCAGGCCCTCTTTGAGCGCACATATAATGTCTCTTGTGTGTTTTGGCATTTGTTGCTTCTTATAGGCATCACATCGGTTTCCGCACATGCACACAAATAAATGAAAACACGCTGTGCATAGCCAAACAGGGTGCACATGCACATGCACCCATATGCGTGTGCACAAACATGAACACACACATGAACACACACACGCACACACAAACATGCGCGCACCCTTATAGATTAAAATCATTCCAGACTTAATACGTTCCAAGATCCTCTCAATGAAATGCTCACTGCTTCGAAGAAAGGCTGCAATGCATTCGCTCTTTGTCCTTGATTTTGACTCGACAGACAGAATAAGAGCTATATCAGAGAATCTGCAAATGCAAAGGAAAACACCACTGCCAAAAACGATTGAACACAAGACGGCCTCGGTCCTGTGACAAGAATATGTAATCGGATATATCCTCAGTCGCAAATGCTCCCCTGAACAAATTGCACAATGGTAAACCATTTTGTTAAAACAATAGCCAGGAATAGGGTGGGTGACACGGGTTGTGTAAGTGTGAGTGTGTGTGTGTGTGTGTGTGTGTGTGTGTGTGTGTGTGCGTATGAAGGCATGGGTCACAGCTTGTCCACCGACGCGGACCCCGTTAGATCAGATGACAGCACTTCATAATATTGACACGTTCACAGCATGAGGTGTGCTGTTCAAGGGGTCGCTGCACTGATGATATACTGTACACACCTGACGCGTCACAGGCTAATTTTGAATCAGTAAAGTACCTCAGTCATGGGACAAAATGTGAGAAACCTGATCCTTTCAGAAATTTATATATTTTTCTACGTAATATCAAAAAAACAGTCAGGTATATGGCCCCATGCTGACATGCACGTAAAGAGTTTTGGTTAATTTTTTGATGCGTAAATAAACATGATTTACAAATATTTAAGTAAAAATCAATTCAAATTCCTGATCCAAATATTGGCAAAGCAAAAATAAATCTTCGCATCTGTTTGTGTGAGCGTATGTGAGATTTTCCTCGAGAAATAAGAGATGTTTGTTGGTGAGAGGAAGAAAGCCAAATAAAATATTGGTGCGATTATTACACAGTCTATTTCTAGCTGTCCGAGTTTCGTCCAAACCGCATACTTTTTCGACAAACCAAATATAATCATGTTCTCATAAGTACATTTATTTTTCATGTGCAATTTAGGCATCAAGCTTATGGTCCAAACAACTCACACACGAAAAAAGAAAATGTTCGGGCATGTTTTTATTTTTTAAATGACAGAATTAATCGATAGTAAAACCCTACAGACAGTTATTAGACAGACCATCCACATGTGATAAACAGTGTTCAATGATGTTTCTCTTCTGTGTCAGTGTAAGTCTTACCTCAGGGGAATTTGTCTGTATTTGAAAGGGTGTAATTACAACGCTGACAGCTGGAAGATGATTCAAACTGCCCCTGAAAACTCCCCATTAAGTATTTGAGGTAAGGCCTCTGCAGTCAAATTCAGTGAAAGTGTCTGTTTGCTCTCCTCACCTCCGCCCCACTCTTGAAAAAACACATCAGCCGGCTGATGTGTAAATAGCGTCTTCGTATTTGCATGACTGACCTTTAGGCGTCGTGTCATTACGCGCCCACTTACAACAGACTTGCGTGTCCCACACATGTAGCCGGAATCCCTTGTACCCAGTTATAGATGTTGCATTGTAAACCGGTGTGACTCACTCATCTGCCGCCGCTGGCTGTTGCGAGCTGATCGATAAAGCCTGACGGCCACGCGCGCTGCTTGGGAGAGCAGTGAGCAGCAGATGCAGAGTGGGCTTTTGAATGATGGGTGATTGGGGGAGAGAAATGGGGAATGCAAAGGCGTGATTGAGAGAGTATGGCTGTTTGATAGAGAGAGGAGCATAAAGGGGGTGGGCTTTGTGGGACTAACACGGCCTGTGTTATGCCATGCCACGGGGCCAGCTGGCAGGGCCCAAAGCTGGCATGATAGAATGTGACAGAGGATCCAGAGAACAGGGACTCGGGGAATCCCGACACAATAATGCTGATGGCAGGGGCTAAAGCCCAGATTTAATCACAGCCGTCACCCACCTGCCAATAGAAAATTACACAACGGATATCCATGGCAGCCTCCCCATAGTGTTGAGCCCCCAGAGTTTCCAGGCGGGGCTCTGCTGTCAATCACACACAGCGCTATGCCAATGAGCACCATTGTAATAAGAGAAGATCACAACTTTTCCAAAAAATAATGGGATTGACCTAACTTCTAGCTACTCGCCCTGTAAGGCTAGAGCTTTAACTTTTGAGGAGCGGAAATTAAAACCACAAATAAACAGTTGCACAAACTGTGTTGCTAAGATGTTTGATATTATTCTCATGATGGACAGGTTTCCGAATTTCTTTCGATATTTTATTCATAGACAAAAAAATGTGACGCAAGCTATTAGGGTGTGTTACATCAGATCAATTGTTTTTTTCTGCATTAATGATTCGAAAATGTTCAAAATATGACGAGAAATCCAATGATATCTTCAATTTAAAGTAATCACTGTTTTTTTTTCATGTAGTCATGTATACCAATTTATGATTGTATAATATCTTTTTTTCTCCAGTGCCATTGATTCTGTGGAAAGGTAAATATGATTTTATGAGATGTAATTGATTATGTGGTTTTATTTCCCATAATTTATTTTTTTAACATGACATATGTTACAACTCCAAATGTCTCTTTTAAGCATCTTTAAACATTTATCTGGTTCATAAGCTCACTTTTGCAGAAAATTAATTTTTTCTCTGTTCTGATGCCAAAAATCAAATCAAGGAGAATTTAGATTATACGATGGCGTTGTCAGTCTGGACTGAAGCTGACTCTCTGATTCTAACCAGAGCATTTTTGGTGTTTCAAGCAGACCTCGGTCTCAATCATACTTAATCATGTACATACACACAAATTGACGCACACACTCACACACACCCATCTCATCAAGTCAGTAAGCGCTGCTCAGACTTGACAGGTAACGGTCCTGTGGTTTGGATACCAATCAGTCTCAGAAAATGTTTACATTTCAACTGTGCTGCATGCTTTGACTTTCAGGTGCCCCTATATAGATTGCTCTAGCATAATTAAGATCTATCAAAATGAGAGCAATTTTACATACAGGACACACTACAGAACACCGAGTATACATTACCTTGGTGATAGTTTAGGTCATAATGTTAGATCGAGTTATTGTTATTGGGAACCTGATTTACATTGTATGATTTTTCTTGAAATGATTAATCATCTCCATTGATGGTGCTCTATTGTAAAACGCCCATTCATCCTTTGGCTGGCATCAAAGTTGATCATATTAGATCCATCCAGATCTGACTCAACCTCAACCATTCACATACGCTCCATTTCAACCTTCTTTCATGTCACTTTGCTCGGCCTGCATGTGTTTATGTGTATGTGTGTGCATGTTTATGCTTCTGTGTGTTGGATCCTGACAGCTATCACTTCTGACACAAAGTGGTGGTTTTCTGAAGGCTTTGCTCCGTTTCATGTTGTAATAGCTTCCCTGTGATGGCGGAGAGGACCCCTGATCCAGGCTGCTCTCAGCCATAACTCCTGCAATATTTACATGTTTACGCTCACAATTTCCATCTGTTGTTTCTGGAACAATCAGCAGCCGGAGCCTGGAGAGAAGCGGGGGGAATAGCTGTAAGTCGCGCTCAACTTGGGTTTCATGATTGGGAGGCTGGGCCTGATTATGCTGGACTGTGGAGAGGAGGGGGGAAGTGGAGTTAGTTTTCTTTTCTTCAAGGCCCTCTCAAGGTTCCTGATGGAGGGCTGAGGGAAAGCAAAGGCTCTTGGGATATGTACGATCTCACCCTCAGAGTGGAGCTTCACCAGGGTGAGATCAGTCATTGCAGGCCCGTAACCCCGCTCACCCTCTTCCAACTGGCCAGTGTAACAACTCACTAATGGATTTCAGATACATTACAAAATCAATGGCAAGGTTAAAGGGTGGTCAAAAACAGTTCCATGCGCCCGATTGTGGAAAAAGTTTTTTCATTTTTACCTGCCGTGAAGCAACAAAAAAAAAAGAAAGGAAAGTTCAGGTATGGATTCAGGTGTGTTGTCAAGCTAGCTGTTACTCAAGAAAGATAAAATAAATAAATAAATAAAACCACCAAAAATCTAAATGTAAGCAGCCCCTTTTTTCGCAGAGCAGGATGCCAAGGAGCAAATTTGAAATCAAATAGTCTCCCTTTTGCAAACCAATAAGAATATAATGAGTAATTAGATCTTATCAACGTATCGGCCGCACTGGTATGTGCTCTAAAACCGAATGCTAAATAATCATTTGAAAGTCCAAAGAAAACTATTATTACTGAGAAGTAAAGTTAAACCCCAGAGGACAAGAGGGAGCTGGAAAAGAAAGGGTGATACTGATGACTGTGTGGATAGAGGGAGAAAGAAAGCAAAGAAACACAGGCAGGATGAAAGTGTGCGTCGGTCCCTTGTGAGGTGGCTGCAGACGTACTGGGTCCCAGCATCAGCCTGGCCCAGCATCGGGTTTCCCCATGCCGGAAGTGGCGCGTTTCCCCTGGCGACAAGCTCTTCCTGCAAAATAAAGAAATCATTAGAAAGATGACAGCTGGGCCAGCCAACAGAAAGCCCAGGGGGCTCCGCCTCAGAGAACTGCCACCCAGCATTAGCTCGCCGTGTTTTGCTTCACCACCACCTCCTTCAGAAGGTAAACAAAACTGCTACAACACTTCTCCCGACACCACAGAGAGGTTTTTTCTTTTTTCTATTTCTCTCTCTTTTTCACAGCTTCTCTGTCTCTGATCTGCGTGTTCTTATCTGATACTTGGTCTCTCCCTTCCACACATCCTTCGGCTTCTCTCGGTCCCCGAGGACGAAGGATGAAGGAATGACGTGGGGGCCTTCGAGCAAGCGGGGAAATATTCTGACACGTTAACCCCAAATCATGCATAGAGAGTCTGGAGCTGAAGGCTCTGGGCTCCGGGGCGCTGACCCTTGGCAATCACAGCGTGTGGCAGCCACTCCGGGGCCTCTGCAGTGTGGCCTTTTGGGAGCAAACCGCTCCACATTCCAGCCTAAAGTCCTACTCAAGCATTTCCTCCACAAGCCATCGCTTACTTCTGTCTGTCAGACGAACATAGCTAAAGAGCCAGAGGACTTAAGGGTGCATTACGCGAGCTCTCCCAAAAACCTTCGGTACTTGACCTCAGCTGAAATGGTTACACTATAAGGAAGATATTTTGAAGTTGATCTCAAAAGTCTCATCTCGTGCTTAAGAGCCTGAAAGGGATAAAACGATTCTGCCTTTGGAATGATGTTGTCTTGCATCTAGTTGCTTGTTATCTTATGAGAAAGCAGACTCAATCAAAAACCATTTTTTAACTGACAACGGGTAAATTAAAACCTCTGGATCTCAATACCTCATACTCGCTATTCGGTCAAAGAAACAACTCATTACTTTTCCCTGCTTGGATTTTGTTTTTGCTCTCCGTCTGATTGCTAAACAATAAACACATTTTGCTTAAAATGTGAAAATATTCCTTGAAACGGCGTTCACTGTAGACACAGAAAAAAACGACTGTGGACACTCATCCGAGTCCTCGTGATGTGCTCTTTGGGCTGGGACACGGTGTGACAGCGTCACAAACACCTCCAGGTGCCACAACTCCGTTGCTATGGCGATTAGGAGTGACATAGGTTAACACCTGCTACCACTCACTCATGGAGATTAATGTGGCTGTTCGAGCAAGACACATGCGGGGACGCACACACGAGAGACCCCTGTCCCTTTTAATGGGAACTGATAAAAGACAGGCTCCATCTTTTGCGAGCAGGACATACTGGGCAGATCGAGGTCAGTTCCACTACAAACACTTCCATGTGCTGCTGCATTTAGACATTCAGCTCCATGACTAGGAAGCAGGAACTAGTTTCTTTGGACTCACTTGACTTCACAACGCTCCCTGCGGAACAGTGACAGAAGGCTGGTGGTCACAGTTTTCTCTGCGATATTAAGTTACGAAAACCCATGTCAGCGGGTCATCCCAACTGACAGTCAGACAAATGTTGGCTGCTCTCAAACCATCTCTCATCTCTTTCTCCATTCATCATCCCAAAAAATGCCTCTTGAAATCATCAATCTAAGACAGAGTGAGAGAGGGAAACAAAAAGGAAAAGAAATGGGGCAGAGAGAGGAAGGGAGTGGGAGAAAGAGGGAGAGCGAGAGAGAGCACGTGATGTGCTGTCGTAACATCCAGCAGCATGTCAGCGCTGTCACCATGGCACAGCAATTCTAAATGAAGCAGATGAGCAAGTCTGTCTAAACTGCTCGGGGGATGTTGACACACAGTGGCTCATTTCCATCAGGTGATGCCTGAGCTCAAGCTTGCAGTGTGGTCAAGGCTTTTGACTTATTTACACACACATGCACACACACACACACGCGCACATGGCTGGCAGTGGAAGAAGCAGATGTTGAACTGATGGGATACTTGCCAGGGTCTGTATTTGATAGAGCAGTCGCTCTGTTTGATGTATAGTTTGAACGGTAAATGGTTGAATTGTCCAGTCATATGTGATGTAAATATAATGATTTTCTCCATTTGGCCACATTTCTATGTCTCCTTTGGCAAAACCCTGGACCCTACGTTGTTTACTGCTGTTGATGTATGTGGTCAAACTGTAAAGCAGTTTGGGTAAAGTCATTGCATTATCAAAAAAAAAAACATTCCCTGCTCTTTCCTTCAAGACAGCAGATCGACTAAAATCATCTTTATGAGTTTTGATATGTGGAGCTTCGGGGAGTTTGACGGCTCGCGACGGCTCGCTATCAACAATTTGTGTATTTAGAAATAATTCCAATATCTCAAGAGAGAATCAATTGCTGTTTTTAAGTTAGTTCTGACTTTGCTACACGTTTCCAGCGGATCTAATTTCTACCATTGAAGCGACTCACATGAAAACCACCACGATCGAAGCCAGTGGATTTTCTACTGTAAGTGGGGCACTGTTTTGCCAAAGAGATTTGCCATGGAATAAAAAAAGTGTTGAGATGTTTCACTTCAAGGTCCAGTGTAATCTTAGGTTGGCATACAGGCAGAAATGGAGTATATTTATTATGATCTATTTATAACGATGTGTAAGTATAGAATTCCAGGAATCATTTGTGTGTGTGTTCCTTTAATTGATAGTGTGAAAGTAGGAGACAACCAACCCTGGTGCTCCAGTGGACAAATCCACCAAACTGTCAAATATCTGTCACGCTAATGTTTCTGGCTGTTCATTTTCTAATTTATTTGGTCGTTTCTTAGCAGTTACTGCAGCGG
Source organism: Fistularia tabacaria (assembly GCA_901007705.1). Taxonomy (NCBI): domain Eukaryota; kingdom Metazoa; phylum Chordata; class Actinopteri; order Syngnathiformes; family Fistulariidae; genus Fistularia; species Fistularia tabacaria. The sequence goes on from CAAKHD010037015.1 coordinate 154,963, forward strand.
ATTTTAACTTTTTCATCTATCTATGTTCCTCTCCTAATATCCCCTTACAACAACACCGCCGTTGCATCGTTGACGCTGTTCCATTGTGAGGGGCCTTTTGTGTCGAGGATGAAAAATTATCATGGCGACCGCATTGACAAACACTACTGCAGAAATAATGAGGATAAGGAGGAGACCGAGGAGGAGCTACGTGGCAGAGAAAGAGAGCCAGGTCCAGACCACAGAAACTGACAGAGAGGAAATTTAAATCCAAAATGATAATTTTTCCTCACATTTTATGGGCAAAGAGATATTCTAGGAGGCTGTGTTCCCACTACATACCTGCAGAGTTGAGCTTGCTGTTGTTGCTGTTCGTTCTTTGTGATCTACTTCATTCTCATCAGAGTAAATACATAATTTTATCTCTCCTAAATGTTGTGCGGTGACAATGATTTTTTGACTTCTCATGTCCGAGTGATACTGGAAGTCAACGCAAATTTGTTAAGAAAACATTGAGTGTCAGCACTCTACATTTTGGCATTTAAAAAAAAAGGAGTAACAATGCAGAGGAAACCTTTGTCCCCTCTCTACATGTGTGGAAAATAACTAACTTTGAAATTGTCATTTCCTCAGTTTGTCAAAACTTCCTTGATGAAAATGCTCAACAAAAGCTCCGATTCTCTCAACATTTCTCCTCGTTCGAAAAACGGCTGCATGGAGTCCACAAGTGTTTTTCATTGAGCTTTGCAGCCCTCGAGCAGCTCCCGGCCCTCATGCCGCTGTGTGTCCTGGAGCAGTGACTGTAAAATACGTTTGGGACACTAAGCCTTTAATGATGAGGGGATGCTGAGGTAAGACAGGTACCCTGACTTTCCTCCTAAACTGTAATGATTTTTGGACAACGCTAACTTCCCTGGACTTGGGTGTCCATCTGGGCCAAATCACTCACATGGTACTATTTATTTGGCCTGTTAGAGACTCAGGGATAATCGGACCCCCCTGTTTCTTTCCTTTTTTTCCGTCTCTTTTTTCCTGTAGTCTTAATAGCAATTGATATGCGCTATTAGAGGGTATTCACTGTGTAGTTTGTGCTCACATAAAAGCGGTGGTCTGTTTACAGCATTCTAAATGATTGGGATATGGAAAGCATTGTCATCATGGTTAAGACCAGGGAAAGGATATGGGGCACTTAATAACAATAAGGAAAGTGATCCAGGGGCATGCTTCACTGACAGGGCAGAATGTTTAGAGAACAAGCGGCAAACACACCGACACATAACAAGTAAACTCTGGCTGGCAATTTTTTTCTGTAGCATTGATTTGTGAACACAAGGAAGAACATTATTTTCATGTGTGTTCAGATCCACAGTCCGACTGGGTACGCTCTGCCAAAATTGTATGTTTCTTTAGGACACTGGTTTGATCTGTAAAGTATCCTCCAAGACTGCTCCCATCATAGCGGTAAAAACAAGACCATTCTGGTTAAGATGGACGGTAATGCTTTTGAGGATTGTACTGATGATGATATGGTCCTAATGGTAGTATTTTCTTCCATATGGCACATGCCAACTTCAATATTCCAATACAGGCAATCTGAGGACACTAAATCTGTGTGTGATTATCAACAGTACCTCGTTCAAAATTCACTCTGAAGGGGCTTTTGTCACAGCGCTCTCACGCTATTCGTTGCCACCTTAACAACAATGAGACTTTCAGTCTTTGATGGAACAGCCCTGTGGGGCCACATGCACTTGTTCCTCAGTTCCAGAAATATTTTTCTTCGCAAGTGACAGCCCCTGTCATTTTGAACATTTCAGAAATATAGAGAGAAGGGGGGACAACAAAAGCTAGGAGGTGTAAAAATAGCCTGGAAACTCAAGGATGCTTTGTTTTCCTTCTCAATACAAAAAGGGAGGAGTAAGAGACTGAAGCTGGGAATCAGCCCAAGGGGTGTGGGTGGAGAGGTGGAGGCACGCTAGAAAACAAAGTCCTGGAGACATCGAAGCATCAGTGTCACCCATTTATGGGACTACAGAACATATCAGTGTCAAAAAAGCCCATAGGCCGTGTGGCCGTCAATACCGGTGGGATTTTGGCAGCGAAGAAGAGAGTCAAGGTTTTCACCACACACCTTCAGTAGACAATGGCTGTCTTATCTAAGGCTCTGCTTATTGTACAAGACCGACATCAGCCTCTTTCACCTCAATGATTCCTTAACAAGATATATCGATTGTCTTGAGTGACCTCCATTATATGTCAATCTCTTCAGAAAAAACTTGGACTTTTGCTTGATATGAAGAGATGCAGTTGTAACATTTCAGAAAACCCAACAGCTATAACAAACAGATGGCTTTTTTTTTTCTGGTCATCTTCAGAAATTCATCAGTAACACAACTGTCTCTGAATATGATGTGGAATATTATGTTCTGCTCTTTGACAAATCTTATATTTCCAGAACATGGTAAAGATTATGATTGCCTGAAACCAACACAGCGATACTGTATAATCAGTCAAAAAGCTTAGATTCAACCCCCTTGGCCACCAGTCTACCGCTATCACCATTATATAGAATTGCAGTTTGAGAGAAAAAAGAAATGTTCCTTTGACAGTTGATGTGGTTTGAGTATCTGCCTGAATCCGTTGTTTCTCCCGCAGATATCCAGATACATCTGACTTGGAGAAAACAACAAGGATTACGTATCCCAGCTGGGTCGGGAATGCCCAAGAAACTCTGGGAAGAGCTGGAGTGAATGAGATGTGAGGTCAGCGCAACCTACCTTTAACCGCTAGCAAACTTCTCTTAGACCCTGATAAACTAGAGAGAATATATTTTTGTAGCCACACAGAGGTCTAGTTTTGCCTTCGTCTCTCTCAGGTGTGACTATTTTCTGTTTTGAGATCCGGTCTGGGCCTCCATCCAATCACTGCGGTGGTCAGGCATTTTCCTATGACGAAGTAGGTTCGGGAGTAATGGATACATTTAGCAGTAATATTCCTTAATGGAAACAGCCTAATTACAACTGCAAATAACCACAAGCCTTCACAAAGGATTAAATATACAATAGGAGAAAAAAGGCAGGTATACATTTTCCAAATGATGAAAAAGTGAAACATCTGCAGTTTGACAGCACAGGTTAAAAAGTCCTGGCATTGCCCCAGAGGAAGGGAGAAAAATGCTTTGTCACTTTAAATTTCACAGCGCCCAGTTGAGCCACGAGCCGGGCAGTTTGGGTTTCAAAGTGTCTTTCTTTCAGGGACAAAACAAAAATAAATATTTGTTTTGTGGGTTATTGTATTTTACTATGGCACCGAGACAAGAGTCAAATTGAATGCAGAAAAAAAAAGGTCAGATGCAGCTGCTGGAGTAAAGGAACAGAATCTTTCACTCCGAAATTCATGAATTGCCTATGACTTAATTTTCCTTTGAGGAGGATTTGTGATTTTGATTACTGCCCAGTTTTAATCTTCTGATTATGTTACTCAGATGCAGATTTTGTTGGAAATAGGACCCTCTTTATAAATAGCAGGTCAAACTTCTTTATACTTGAGCGGTGTGTGAAAGAAACGTCCAGACCGAAATGCTACACATCTTTCTGTGCGGATACCGTCAAATAAGAGCAGAGCTCCAATCAAATCCACATTTCCTGCGACATCATTGGCTACTATTGTTAATGGCAGGCCTCAGTAAGTGACAGGTATAGTGAAATGAGGCCGTAAGGGAGCACTGGTTGTGAGTGAAGGCCTGTAATCGTCACTCGGCGCCGAGCTTTGTCGCTGCCATTGGTTCGCCCCTCCAGCTTCTAAAATTGAATCTCAAGCCGTGCCCTATTTTGGTTTGAGGAACAGGTGATGTGGTCCATCATGTTCCCTTTCCTCCACACTTCCCCCATGGGGCTGTTAGTGAATGCAGTGACAACATAGTGTTCCAAGAAAAGGAGAAGGGCCAAAAAAAAGGAGGGGGGGAGCTCTTTTCACATGGATCAATACATCAATTCCTGATCATTTGATGAGTACATTCCATTTCAAAATCAAACATATGTCTGTACAATATAACCATTGTACTTTTACAATTTATATTAATTGGTTTTTCATGTTTCCTGGCTCTAATTATGTGGGATTTTAAGGATTAAAAAGCATAATCATATCAATTGCAAATAGCAGCGTCTAAAACAGGCCCGGGGCATTTTACAGCCCGGGGGCCACATGTGGCCCTATGGGCATCGCCGTCCGGCCCACGTGAGGTCCATCAGAACATGAATGACAAACATTTATTTAGTTCATGTGATACTCGTGTGTTGCTTTTCTGTTATCATTGGTTCGGCCCTCCAACAGCGCTCAGGTTTCTCATTTGGCCCTTTGTAAAAATTAATTGCCCATCTGTGGTCTAAAATCATGAATCAAACATTTATCTCAAACCCCTTCAATTGAATTTAGATATGATTGCAATGAAGTGACCGTAAACAGAGTAGCACAACCGTCAACCTAACTGTAGTGTGGTTGTTTTAATTAAGCTGTGTTTTTTAGCTCCATCATTTTCTATATATAACTTTTGAAATTACACTAATATATTGAAAACACACACTATTGCAGCAAGTACATTTTTTGTTTTATGTTAAAAAAATTCATTTGTAAGAATAAACAAATGATACATTATTTGTTAAAGTGTGTATATGTGTCTGTGTGTGTGTGTGTGTGTGTTTCAATTCTGTTTTATCTGTTTAAACGCAGCGGCAATATGATATGCATTTCAGATTACCACTTATTAAGTAATTTGAATATGCATGATTGAGACCGAAACAATCACAGTGTTGTTGTTGAGAATAAGTCCACTGATAGCAAACTGGAAAAAGCCTACCTTTTTTTTTTTTAATTTGCAACGGCCCGCATGGTTGTGTTTATCATTGGAAAGAAGTCCTGTTTCCCATGATCGCTTCAATAAAAGACATTTGTCTCTACTTTTGTTTGGTAAAAATAAATCCTCGTTGGACAGCAAATGGTAATCAGACCAGCACTATTTAATTTGCTTTCAGCTTGCGTAGCGCAGCGCAGTCTGTCTTGCTTTGTTGGCATTTGTTGACAAATGCTTGAATGACTAGAAAATATCTCTCAAATTAGCCAAATCCTTTGTTCCCCATGTGCTCTGATGGAGAGTCGCACAGCCTAAAAAAGGAAAATCTCAATGCAACAAGCACAGTTAATTATGTTTAATTTTACCAGGTGATTTTATGGGAGAGTACATTTTACATATCTCTGATTTCGAGCTGGAAAACAAACAGGGAAATGTTGTGCGTCATTGTCAGAAGCAGCCCACCTGGATTTCACCTCCCACTGCACCTGCTCTCCTGCTCCGACACTGAACTTCTGCCCGCCCACATTTACATGTAGGTCAAATCATATCCAAATGTCTCCGTCTGAACAGAGGAACCTATAAAAGCATGCATCTCCCTGAGTGATTTTTGTTTTTTTTTGTCGTCATTTTGTATGAAATACTCTGTCAACACATTAATGGAAACAAATAAATGCAGCATGCAATAATACCAGCATCTTGAATTTGTTCATATCAATTAATTATTATATAATATGAAATCTATTTTCCTACTCAAGACAATGCATTTGTTACTCATCCCAAGGCTATTCTTGGCAAGTGTAAACATAGATATCTTTTCCTTTAACTTAAATCAGGACAGGATTTTCAGAACTAATGTTAAAGGACTGTGACAAAATAGTTGTTGTTTCCCTGGCACATTGTCTAAAAGTTTCCTATAATTTAGCAATTATTTCAACCATGTGGATGATTACAAATAGAGCAATAGATATGCACAGGCAAATTACTGTCCAATCTCAGATGCTTAGATTTGAATACCGTGCTTAACTACAAAGGCCGTGCTAAAGAAGCATCAATCACATGAGATCGGAAAATACGAGGATGAGAACGCGCGGCCAAAAGTTCCCCTTCCCCGGTTTCTGGGTTACAGAGCAGCCCATGGATTTAGCGCTAGTGAAGAGTTGCGTATTATGTGTAATTATGAGGATAAATTTACAAACATGCCAGGTAAAAGTTCTCCGGGATGCCAAGAAGTGACATAGTGGGAGGAATAAATGCTGATGCTGTCGATTAAATATGGAGAACCGAACCATTTCTTGTAACCACAAAGGACACAATCTAGTACAGTGGCTGCTCTTTCCTGTGAAAGTGATCACATCTTTATGGCTCCCGTCACTGCTCCTTACAGATCTGTTTCCCAGAGGTATGTGATGGAGAGAGCCAAAGAGGGAGGAAGTTGGGTCCACAGTCCCCGTGTTAACAATGGCTCTCCTCAGACCTCCAGCCCAGGCCCAGCCAGTCATGAAACACCATGGAGATGTTATTGACCTCAAGGTTAACTCTCCTCAGGTAAGCCCGGGAGATAATGGACAAAGAGCAGTTCTTTTACAGGTGGAGTGACACGGCATATCCGTGCAGCGCAGCTCCTCTCGCATTGACAGATTTTCTAATTCACTGCAGATTCCCATAAAACTGGGTGGCCAGGGCCCACACTGGCCAACAGAGGGCCCATTCATGCAGGGTGGGATAGAGGGCCTGGCCAAATTAACCTGGATTAATTCAAAAGTGCAAACGGTCCTTACATCCGAATAAAATGAAGATCAATAAATTAAATGTCCGGGTCAGAATGTCAAGTTGCGGCGATGATCGACGGATGTACAGAAAGCTCTGTTCTTCGGCTGAGATCGGGAGGGGAAAATGTTATATAGAGATCCCTAATTACTTTATTCCAAGGAAGGGAAGTGCTTCCATGCGTCTCTCTTTACATGCTAGAGTTGCGCTCTTATAAACACACCCGAGTCAGAGAAAATGCTCATTACTTGTCCCATTTGGCCTTGGGATTAGTTACCGCAACAGAATAGTCATCAAAAAACCACTCGGATATTTCAACTTGTTTGTATGCCACAGCACAAACTCCTATTCAAAAGTGTGATTTATGTGTGTTGAAAATTTCCAACTGCTTCCCCCCTTATGTACAGTTTGGCTGTTCTTTTCATCTCTGCTCCCTATAATGACAAAACCCCTTCTCTCTTTACAAAATTTATTTACTCAACGTCTTGAGTATCGTCAAGTTTCTCCCTCAGACGAGTATCTGGTAAAATGTAATATATGCAGTAAAGAAAAAACAAGTCAATCATGTTTCGGTGGTGGAGACCTAAACCTGAACCACATCATGTCATTCACTGCATGATCAATTATCCAGTAGTGGTAGCTGTGTAAGGAGGCCATCTCATCATGCAGCCATTAATATCTAAACAGTGTCTGCCTGGAGATGACATACACTACAATGGAAAGAGGGCCAAAGAAATAGCCGAGTGGCCCAACGGCCCTCAGCTGTTAGAAAATTGAAGAGACTTAAAAGATGCAGGGATCTGCATTAGCGGGACAAAAGGGTTCAAAATGATACAGAGATTTTTGTTTAATTTGAAGGGATCATTTTCTACATGTTCTTATTAAAAAATAGATATAAAATTTGCTCATATTCTTCCAACTGGATTTCCTGTATGTTATATATTTCCAGCACATGGAGATACGCTTAATATTGGATACCTCGTGTGACTGTAAACATAGACAGAGACTCAGTAAAGTTTATGATATTGAGTTTATCTATATATAAAACAACTGTTCCCCATCAAACAATTTTATAATTCCCCGAATGGCTTTTCGAATGAAATAGTGGGGCTTCTCAAACATACCAACAGGATACTTCCTCAGATTAGCAGGGCTGTTTTCACAGTCCCTCTGGTAATCTGGGCCACAGGGAACATACCTGTACTGTGTCAGAAACCGAGCTAGAGTTACACAGTGGGACCAACCGGCCCCGATGTCCCGCACCAGAATACGATCCAGAGGATCCAACGGGGGACTGGCCTGACTCCAGAGAGGTTGGCACCGGGTACAACTGGCCTCCTTTCCCCCTGTCAGACAAGGTTGAGAGAGTCTGTGTGTGTGCGTTTGTGTGTGTGTGTGTGTGTGTGTGTGTGCCAGTGAACTGTGGCTACCGGCTCTACTGGCTTCCTATTTGTGTTTTTGGGGGCAGACAGTACTTTGTTAATTGGCTTGTCTACCTTCAAAATTAGCATTACCCACACAAACGGTGCCGCGTAAGAAAAGTTTTCCCTTTAAATTGTCAGAAAGAAAAGAAAAAAGGAAAACAGGGAAAAAAAACATAATATATCCAACAATTTTTTGAAAGTCTGCATAATGGCAGCACACAAATAGGACAAATATCAGCACTACTGGATTTGCCGTTTGATGAGAAAATTAAACAGGGTATCCCTTTTTGAAAGGTGTACATCGAAGGACAAAAACACGGTTTACTGATGCATTCATTTACAGTATCGGTGTGGGAGTTTGTTCTTTTGATACACTTCCTGCCCCCTGGTGCTACTTACCACTCCTCCACATATTGGAGGACTTTGAAGCCAACAGCTGGCCTTACAGATACATTTTTTCACTCTGGTATTTGTCCTTCTTATTCAAAAAAGAATGATAGGCTTATGTGGACCTAGCCTTGTCGAGCTGAATTGGATCAGTATCATTTTACTTGGGTATATCCATCCATACACACCATGCATCCCTCCAGCCAATCGTCGTCTTGGAGAAATAGTTTACGAGCGAGCCCCACACACAAGGTTTCCTTATCACGCCGTGGCTTTGGACCAAGAGTTCATTTTTCGCAGGCTTATCAAGATCATCCGCGAGTTAGCTGAAAATGTAAGAGAAACACAACTGTCATTTCATCCGGACTGGACACAAGTGTGACATCATTTGTGCCCGACGGAGGCTCGAAGCCGCCACATGCTCATGTTCCCGCGCTGCGGCGCAAACAGTAGGAAAGGAGGAGACGAGAGACACATTACGATCGTGTTTAGCAACCATGAAAATGATCGTGCTGCCTGGTTTGCCACCCCTCTTCCAAACGGAAGAGAGGCTGGAGGGTGTGTTCAACAAGCCAGCGAGACAGGAGGATGATTCTGGACTAAATCACTTGTGGGAAGGTGAAATGTGGCCAGCACAAGTCGGCCTAATCCGTGCCAGACATGTGCAGAACACCAGCGGGGCAGGTGCAAACAATTGAAGCAGCTGTCAGTGAGCTGCCGTGATCTCTTTTGATATCTTAATTGTTAGTCAATCCAAGAGCAATTTTGGCAACATTGCTGTCAGCCCCAGGACTTGCCCCACTCAGCTCCCATCTGTCAGGGACTTGTTGGGCTCTGTTGCTGCTCTGCCTTTTTGACTGAGGAACCATGTCTCTGGGATGTGTGTGTCCAGCCCATCCTGCATCTCTGGGGGAAATCGGGAATGATTGCTGCCATTTCCGCTCACTTTGGCGGCTTGAGTCAGGGGAGCAAGCTAATGCTGATAATTGCCACATTTCAAAACTACTGGAATTTGTCGGACTCCCACCCAAACCCTGTCCCGTCCCCCTTTCAGGTTCTCTGTTCCTAGCATAAGAGCAGAGTGTGTGTCAGTGTAGATTCAGGTCTAGACTTTGAGACACTCCAGATACCGCCGCTGTAGTTGTTCGGAGAGGGCTGATCAGGAACTACAGGGCTTGTGCTTGTAAGACCAAACCCCCAGACAGTAAACAGCATAGCAACAAGTATACTAGACTTAACAAAAGCAATATGAAATAATTTTGAATGGGTTTTTATTATTTGTTAATTCAAATAAAAAAGAGCACGGATATCAGCTTGTGCTTTAAAACAGCCAAAGGCATCATTATGAAGAGATAACTCAGGGTACAGTGACGTTGACTGATCCGCCCCCACCTATTCAACATGACACGAAGCTTGACTCCTGACCCTCCCTGTGATTTACGTGGCCCCAGGAAGCCGGGTCTATTTGAGGGCCGGGCAAAGAATGAAAGTGTTAACAGTGGGAGAATGGTGGAGCTGAGGGCCAAGTTATGAGTTTTCTCAGCTGAGGACCCAGCTTTGGGGATCGGAGGTGTTTTCATCTGAGAGCAGTAAAAGGTGGGTGGAAGCAGGCAAAGGGATGGTGTGTGTGTGTGTGTGTGTGTGTGTGTGTGTGTGTGTGTGTGTGTGTGTGTGTGTGTGTGTGTGTGTGTGTGTGTGTGTGTGTGTGTGTGTGTGTGTGTGTGGGCACGCGATTTCACCCCACCCCCCAGTCTCTCTGAGAG
>CAAKHD010037015.1:171939-207934 GCA_901007705.1 Fistularia tabacaria
ATATAAAAAGAAGGGGAGCCGATGTGTTTTTTTTTAAAGAGGGGGGGGGGGGGGAGTATAAAGGGGTTTTTAGGGGGGGGGGGGGGGGGGGGGGGGGGGGGGGGGGGGGGGGTTTCCTCTGGTTGAGGCTCTGGGGCCCAGGAGTGAACCAGGGGCTTTGCCAAGGAGCCTGTTTAAGGAGATTACTCAGTCACCACACCTTTGTTGCATTATGGGCCAGAGTGAAAGGCCGTGCACTTTGAGTGTCCCGGGGAGACGCTGCACTGACAGCTGCCCGACACCCAAACAGACGTGCACAGACATCCCCCTGCAACCAAGCACATTTCTATATTTGGAAGTAATTCATTTCTGGTCCTTTCAAATAAGTTAAAACCAGCTGTTAAATCTAACTTCCCTGTTTTAATGTGCTACTTGGAACAACATGGCATCATAGAAGCACCTGAAATTATTCAAATGACAGAAAATATGGTGAGATGAATTACTACAAAGTACTTTCATTATTTTATATCTATATTTTTGCGCTATTAATGTATCGCTGGTTGATTTGTGTGAAAAACAGAATATTTTGCCTTTCGCTGTTTGATATATATTGTAGGTGACAAACATCTTAATTGGTTTCAATTTTATGTAAAGGAACTGCAAAAAAAATCCTAAAAAAGTATAATATTATTTGTAATTTGAAGATAACATGAGTATTGCTTTCCCATGAGATCTATAGCTGTCTCTCTATAGTTACCCAGTGAGCACTTTATTGGTATCACAAAGACATACTAAATAGTCACTCTGTAATTTGAGGGCTGCAGTTTAAAGACTGGCATATTTACTGCAATGCTGTATCAGTTACACAGCACTAACTGTTCATGGCAAGTTCATAAAATCAGATAAAACTAAAGACTACCTCATGGTGGTTTCATTGTATGTATTATCAGATCCAATGTGTTTAACGAATTAGCATAAAAAAAGTGAGAGGGCGACACTGAAAAAAATCCTTGTGGAAATTATTGATCGCCCAAAATTTAATTAAGTCCTGGTATTTTTGTCATGGTCTGCTAAAAAGAAAGATCCAGTGTTTAGTTACACTAAGAGTCCTCAAACATGTCAAGCCATGGCGCGGGAAGCTCGGAGCGATTCAAAGATTATTGCACTTACACTCTATAAGCAGCGTCAGCAGGAGACATACCGCTTGGAAAAGTAAAACTTCACCCCGTTGATCACGGAAAACGAGGAGTGAGGTGACAGTCTGAGACTCCCAGCAGGCATGAACAGCCACACAGAGTTTGATTTTATTGCCCTGATAAAATGTCCTCTGGGGTAATTTTGACAGGCATTTGCCCCCTTTTCATGCCCACACTGCAACAGTGCAGCGAGATAGCGGAGAGAAAAATCACACATCCCATTTCTCACACTGGCCTGTCTTTCTTATTCTCCCCAAATGCGTTTTATGGACATTTCCCCCTGTTCAGTGCAGATGGGTTAAATATTACATCAAAGCAACTTTAATCTTTCACAGTACCTCTCACATTTCTCCTCGGTATCAAGTTCAAAACTAGTGCAGGCTGCATTTTTACAGTAGATTTAATGGATCAATGTCCATAATCACATTAGCACTGGCTTAATGTATAACAAATTTCACCGTACCGGCATCAAAGACCTGACCTCTTGTTATAATCAGGCATGGCATCCTTTCCTCCACTCGAGATCACTGGGCCTTCTGATAATGGCTGAAACAGAAAATTGTCAAAGCAGCGATAAGCTGCGCTGTATGCGCTGTATGCAGCCACAGGAGAGAAACCCCCCCCCATTGTCATGTCACAGTCGCACAAGCACCCCCCTCTTACTTTCAGGGAGCCTGTTGATTGTCCCCTCCTTTGGTTCTTATCGCAAACCTTTTCAGCGGGAATTCGGATAAAAGACAACATTTTCTCACACAGCCTCACACTGCCAGAATTAGTCACTCTGAATGAGGGAGAACCAACAAGGGTGAGGAAACTTCCTTGTGTGGAGAAAAAGAACACATGATGTATGATATCCGAATGAAAACTTTTTTTTTTTTTAAGAGCCCGTGTCCTCACTCACCACTTCCTGTTTAAGACCAACAGGCCATCAATGAATAATACAAATTAGCGAAAGATTCAAACAGACAAACTGCAGACAAAGTAGAATTGATGGCTTCCACCGAGCGGCAAAGAGAACGGGCCATGACGTAAAAGGAATAACATGTCGGTTTCTCCCCGCAGGTTAATCAAGACAAGCTTCCCCAGAAAAAAAGGAAAAAAAATGTGTGTGTGTGTGTGTGTGTGTGTGTGTGTGTGTGTGTGTGTGTGTGTGTGTGTGTGTGTGTGTGTGTGTGTGTGTGTGTGTGTGTGTGTGTATGTTTGATTGCATTCCAGTGTATGTTGTGTGTGAATGTATGTATATATGAACCCATTTCTCATTCATAATATGCAATCTTATTTTACGGTTGATTGTGTTTGCTATACATATGCAGAATGCATGCCCATATTCTTCTACCAAGCACAGCATAAATAAACAGGAATACTCTATAATCCATCATTCTGTGTGCTGTGGGAGCGTGCCCAACACAAACATGGCTTCTGTTTTCTATCTGTATATAGTTCTGTGCATGTGTGTGAAAGCAGGCGAAGAAAGAGTGCGACTGTGTGTGAGGGCTAGGATGGGTAGCGCTATTATGTTAGTGTTCACTGATTCTCCATGACTGTGAAACATTAACCTCCTGCACTAAATGAGGATTATACAAATGAGCTTCCTCTTTCCTTTTTGTTTTGTGAGGCCTGCTGCCTGGACAAGATGCAGGGGGATGAGAGGACTCTCTCCTCATTACACCAGCACCGCTTTCAAGTCTTTTTGCCTCCGACATTAGTTTGTAAAGGAGCGGTATAGGATGGTATGCTTGTAATACATCCTCTTAAATGGGGAGAGTTTATTAATGATTTTTGTAGCAGACATGATGTATAACATACTGCTGATTATAGTCATAGTTTGTGATTTTGATTACTACCTCGTGAAAGTCCAGACTGATCCTAACTACACATTTACTCACCGTGTAATTACAGCAAGCTAAGAAAACTAATGAGTTAAGGGTTTTAACCATGTTATGTTTTGATTACAGTGAGGTCAATGTCTAGTCAGGTCGGTCTCTTGATTCACCACTTTTGTCCAGATTTAAATATCTTAACAGCTGGATTGCCACACCGCACTGCACAACCATGACTGCGGCCACAGAATGAATATGATCTCATCGCTACTCCTCCATCACTGCCAGGCTTGGGTTTGAATGAAACGCCTCATCGTCGGAGGGATTTCCATGAAAGTCAGTTTTGGAATTCAAATCCCCCTCCTTTCAATTACCTTGTAAATAATTTCTAAAATGTTTTATCCCAACCACATTGACACAAGCTAATTATGAGGTCATAACAGGCTAACAAAGTAGTCTGAAATAGTGAGCATAGAAAATAATGTTTACCTGCTGAACATCAAACTTTTTAATGTCATAATTGTAATATATCCTCATCAAAGAATTGTGTACTGTGTGATGGCGAATGTAAAATAATTGACATCTTTTAGACAAGACGAATTCTGATGTTTTACCATAATTTGGCGTGATTTTTGCAGAAACCAAATCATATTAATTTAGAAACTACATTCCATTTCTTGTGACATTTTTAGACACGGGTTGTCTTGTGTAAAATCTGTATCGTGTCTATGTGCGCAGCAGTCAACCACTCAAACACAAAACCTTTGTGTGCTGAATTTGGGTCTTAGGATTGAGTACAAAACTATCATATCAAAGTCCTGCCTCTCTAAATTGGATTTTCAGTGAACACAGAAAAAGACTGCAGTTGCATTAGTAAGTAACAGTATGTAAAATGTCCTCTAAAACATAAATCTGTCTCGTGAATGTACTACGTTCAATAGTAGTGGCAAAGCAAAAACACATTTTATCTGGAGGGATCTTTGAAAGTAACTTATTGGAGGGCAAAACCATCTGACATTCTGCAAATATCAGATAATGCATAATAGTGCCCCTCTAAATTGTAATTTAATTTTGACATGTTGATTTCAGGGCAATTTCCCAAAAAAGGGTTACCTCAAAGCCTTTAGGGAGTAAAGAAATATTCTACAGTTGATGCATGGTGTTTCTACTACAGGTAATTGATGCCGTATGTCAAATATAAGGCACGGCTAACTTTATCTACAGTATTATCTCCAGTATTTTAAGCTTAGATTGATCCCCTGGTTCTGCACTTGCCGCACTATTCCAGCAGCTACTCTGATATACACAATCCAAACTCCAACAATGGTAGGGCCATTTCATTGTGCTCAATACCTTTAGAATATTTTCATTCGCTGCATCAGGGTTTTATTTACAGAACATGATGAGCAATGCAATGCCATGCTCTGATCAAACACCATTCCACCGCTCTGAATTATTCTCAGCGAGCTCTCCAATCTGTCAATGACCAAACCTATTTGTTAGTCTACAGTGACTGCAGTGATTAAAGAAACTTCTGTGCTGCTCAGAAAAAATGGAACTTTTATCACCCCCTCCCACCTTCCGCTACATTCAGGGGGAGGCGGAGGGGCCGTCCAAAAAGGAGGCGAAGCCTCCATGACAAAATGAGCCAGGCAGACGTGCACAGATCGCCAACGATGCTAATGCATCTGAGGCACTCGTGCAGCCGTACAGTCATAATAATTAAAGACATACAGCATTTCAGGGCTTCATTAATCATGGTTTATATGGACTTTGAAGCCCTAATGAAAAACAGCCTGCCTCTCTAGGTTTATTGTGTCTGTACAAATTGTGGGGATGGTGGATGCCAGGAATGCCCCCTTCTGACCGGCTGTGCAGGATGTAGTGATAGAAAACAAAAAGATAAGATTTGGTGATGGTTGTGGAGGGAAGTCAAAGGTCAGGGGTGTTTGTGTAAAAGTAAAGCAGTCTTCAGTCAAATCAAGCTCAGCTGCAAGTCTTTATTTGTTCTTTCTTTGTCTTATTTGTGTACAATAGCATGTACTAACTGGCCTTTTGCACATGATTTTGTCCTTGGCTGTGCAAAATCCAGATATTTAGTGCTCCAGAGAATGGTTTTGCACTGTCAGGGACAATGATGTTTGAGTTGCTATTAGTTTGTCAGTTTCTCACTATGCTCCCCAGTCCTTCTGGAGGTGCATTTCAGTGAGATCAGAGTAAGAGATTACTGGGTATTATGCTCTCAGTGCCAGAAGTGGAAATTACAGCAAGGTTGTGAACGCCAGAGTTCTCTCTGCTTGTTTTCACCTAGAGGGAAGGAGGTAATGCTTTACTCAACATGTTCCATGCCAATGGATTGTGATGGGTCCCTGGCAGTGCTATTAGAGTGAGTCACAGCCAAAATTATAGCTAAGGACTCCAGCCTGGGACACATGCATCTTCTCCCAATAAAAGTTCCCTTGGCAGGTTTACATCGCATTAGTACTGAAACCAAGGACATGTAGGAGAAGGGGGAGAATAGGGAGCATCCATCATGTGAAATGCAAAGGATGAAGTCATTTTGTTTTCTCTCTAATGAAGAGTCAGAGAGAGATCTCTTTATGCAGGTGCAAAATGGTTCGTTTGGACCCGAATGTGTAATCAGCAACACCGTACGCATCCTCAACTCATTTCAATTTCACATGCTATAAACAAATGTATATGTAGCCTCCTCATTCTTTAAGTGTACAAATTGAAAAAGTCATTTAATAAAAGAGACCTTGAGTTAGTCAGTCACTTGCATCTCCAGAGTAAAACTGTTACATGAGGCAACTACCTGCCAAAGACTCATTTCCTCCACACTGCAACTCCTTTCCTAAATTCGCTATTTAATGGACTGACTCTGACGGAGCACAACTGACAGTTCGAAGTTAAAGAGACCCCTTAGTGTAAACAAATTGAAGAGCTGTAAGACTGCTGAATTAAAAGAAGAAGGTGAAGGGTCGCACTCATTTTAGAGCCAACAACCATCAGGCAGGCTGGATACTGCGGTTTGTCAGCATTCCTCCCAGGTGAACTCACAACAGGTCTGTCAAACTTGGCCCCTCCCCCTCCTGCCCCGGCCGCAGAAGACATACTATCCTCTGATATCCAGCTTGTCTCACAATGTTTCACTGGTAGTCAAAACAAACTTAGTAACCAAACTTTTTTCTAATGAGCTCATCCATTACATTGATTTTGAATAATTTCAGGAAGCTGTGAGAAGGAAATGTTAAGGCACTTGTTATAATGAGTGACAAAGGAATGACTGAAAGTGAAATCGTGGTGCTGTCACATCAGTGTTTGGATCTGGATCAATAAATTAAGAAAATATTGCTCTTTATTTCCACATACAATGAACCTTGGGGAATCGTACAGTTAAAACTGTGAGATGAATTGTTTCTGTAGGAGCCCACTTACAGCTTCAAGATACAATGTTGACAAATATACTTCAAGAGGCTCTCACCTGCTCACACATCCAGCAGGTACCAGAGCAAACAGAGTTTGAGAAGACAGCTGTTTTTATCAATTAAAAACTTGAGAAAAAAAAAACACTCGAGAATTGTGAAAATAGTTACAACTTGCGGATGCAGACTCTTCTCTGTCTCAGAACACTTCATTTTTTTTCCCACAGAAGAAATTCGGGATTTAAAAAAAAAAAAAAAAAAGACAGCCTGGACAATACCGCCATCCTGTGTTTAATATATGCATTACATGTCTACGTCAGCACAAACAGCATAGCAAAACAAACCTCTAAAATGAATCTAACCCGAGCTGTTAAACATTTACGAAAACAGACTGAACATATCAGTCACACTTATTTTATTGCACCTTCATGAAATTGCTTTTAAGAGGTAGAAACAAAAGTGCACATAGTAAGTTTAAAATATATATTCTTCTACAAAACAATTGAACAGAAAGAGCTTTTTGTACTTTTTAAAACTGATAGGAAGGTAGTAAATGTACCCTGTACATTATATAGCCTTTGCCCTACAAAATATCCTGGTTTTAGAATATTCCATCCATCCATCCATTGTCCACCGCTTATGCGGGATCGGGTTGGGGGGGGCAGCAGCCAAAGCAGAGAGGCCCAGACCTCCCTCTCCACGGCCACTTGGCCCAGCTCTTCCGGAGGGATCCTGAAGCAAATCCAGGCTAGCCTAGAGACATGGTCCCTCCAACGTGTCCGAAGTCTTCCCCCGGGCCTCCTCCCGGTTGGACATGCCCGGACCACCAAACCAAGGAGGTGTCCAGGAGGCTTCCTAACCAGATGCCCAAGCCACCCGATCAGGCTCCTCTCCACACGGAGGAGTAGCGACTCTACTCTTAGCCCCTCCCTGATGACTGAGCCCTTCACCCTATCTCTAAGGGAGAGCCAGGACACCCTGCGGAGAAAGATCATTTCAGCCGCTTGTATACGTGACCTTGTTCTTTCGGTCATGACCCACAGCTCGTGACCATAGGTGAGGGTAGGATCGTTGACTGACCGATAAATTGAGAGAACCATGGTCTCAGATTTGGAGGTGCTGATCCTCATCCAGACCGCCCGACATTCGGCTGCGAACTGGAGATCATGATCCGATGAAGCCAACAAGACCAGATGAACCGCAAAAAGCAGAGACCCAATCCTGAGGTCACCAAACCAGGTCTCCTCAAAATCCTGGATGCACCTAGAAACTCAGTCCATTAAAGTTCTGAACATGATTGGAAGGAATGACCCCCCCCCCGATATGAGCCCGAGCGCTGTGCTGTTACTGGACTTCTGTGCTCGTCATGAACTGTCCGCAACAAACGGCATGTTCAGACATATTCTGTGTGCACACGTGCACCTGGCACCAGCGCACCTTAGGCCACAGTCCAATGATCGACTTTGTCATCGGACTTGAGGCCGCATGTTCAGGACACCCGGGAGAAGAGAGAGGCGGAGCTGTTAATTGATCACCACATGGTGGTGAGCTGGCTCCGATGGTGAGGGAGGATGCCGGTCAGATCTGGCAGACCCAAAAGCATTTTGGGAACATCCGGCCCCGGTCAGAACGAGTTTTAACTCCCTAAATTTTTAGAATATTATTTGAGGCGGGGTACACCCTGGACTGGTAGCCAGTCAATCGCATGGCCACATAAACAGACAGAAAACCACTCACTCTCTCATTCAAACTCCACACCGAAAGGCTCCCTGTCAGAATCGAAACCAGGGTCCTTTGTGCTGTGAGGCTGAAGTGTTAACCACTGCACCACTATAATCGAGACCAATCGTATAAATAAAAATAGATTAATCTTTCTCGCAAAGTTATTTTTTATTATCTACAACTCTTATCTTGCACTCTGGGTCCAACTGGCTGAGTGCATCCTGGATGATTCCATCCCAGGGCCACATGAAGAGACATACAACCATTCACACTCTCATTCACACATCAGGGCAAGTTTAGGTTCTCCAATGAATGTTCTGCATGTTTTTGTACTGTGGAAACCGGGAAACCCGGAGGAAAACCCACGCAGACATAGGAAGAACATGAAAACTCTAGATAGAAAGGCTCCCTGTCGGAATCAAACCAGGAACCTTCCTGCTTTTAGGTGGAAGGGATAAACCACTGCGCCTCCGTGCCACCTCTTTCTCATGAACTGTTAAGTTCAACTAATATCGTGCTGGATTTCCTTGTGAGACACAGAAAAAGAAAGTGTTCCTCCAACCAAGAACTGGAGAAATTTCTGCTGCGTGGTTGTAAAAAGAAGAATGTATGATAATAAAAAAGGAACAAAATTCAATCAAAGTTGTAAAAATTGTCTAATTTTCCTTGGGGTATCTGCTTCCATCCCCAAACCGTCAACCTCATCTGCCTGACCCGAATGCCCTCTGGGGTGTAAGCACTGGTAATAGAGCACAAGAAACGCCAGCCCCAGCGCCAAACCTCCCACAATCACACCGCTGACTGTAACAATCCCAATGTCTGTCTTCAACTCTGGCTCAAAAAAAACCATCATTAACGGTGCTGTAATGTTTATGAGGGAATGGAGACAGTAATAGATGATCATCGGTACTTTGGTGTCCTGTCCTTTAACGTTGAAAAAAGTAAACGTGAGGATGACTCCTACCACTGCCCGGTAGAGGAGCTCAACACTTGTAGACTTGCAGAAGTTGGTGCGAAGGATGTTTGCCCATATCATACTCAGCAGCCAGATGATGGCAATCCCTATCGCGCTGTAAGCACTCAGCATGAGAAAGAGGCTGTAGCTGAGGATGCCGCTGGTGATTGTACAGAGTTTGTAGAGGAAGTAAACCAGCGTTGGTAGGCCCGAGGGCATCTCCTTGACATTGGGTAGAGATCTGCGCATGCAACGACGATAGTCCACCAGAGCCCAGGAAATATTTAAGTAGGAGAAGATTATTGAAAAATCTGAAAGACAGATAAAAAAGCAAAATGAATGAGGTGATTTTGATATCGAAATAATGCATAAAAGTAGTGTTTTGCATACTCATACATACATGTCATAGCTGAGCATTCATCATTGCCAAGTACAATGTGCATCTGCAGGAGGAGCTGAGGAACACTCTCTAAGAAAGCCTCAAACAGTTTAAGATAGCTCAGATCGGTTGCATCGAAGAACAGACGATGATGCTTGGCCCTCCTCTCTCCAAGGGTGTCGCACTCTGTCTTAGTCCACACGACATCAAAAGCCGTCTTCAGGAGGAGGTAATACCTAATACCAAAGATAATCACACACACCCCAGCAATTATATAACGTTGACACAGGCCTCAATGCTGTCATCACCTTTGTCATACCTTGTGAAAACGCCCATGCTGAGCAGATGAAGACAAGCGACGTTACCCGAACACATGCCTAAAATAGTTGTCTGTCCATATGGGTTTATCCAAGGAATTTTTTTGTCATCCACATACCACACATAACTGAAAATTTGTGTCACCAACACCCCAGCCACAACAAAGACCACAGTTAGTCCAGCCCATGCGTAGTGTTTTTCTTGAAAATATTTCAGAGCTAATCCAATATCAATGAAAATGTCCGCAATGTACAATATAAGTCCAACAGTGGTTAAAACCCAGCGAAATTTTGTGTATCGGGTGTCTCCTTCATGCATCGTGATCCAGGTTAAAAAGTAAGGTACAGCTCCTCTCCTTGGCTTTTTCTCTGACGTTGCTCTTGATAATTACATCTGTGACACCAGCTGCTCAGATGTTTTCGATCCACCTGTGGGACAAAGAAACACTCTTTTATTCTCATATTTACCTTACCACAGACACTTTTAATGATAATGATTACGTGTACTAGCTCAGGAAGACAAACAAAGCGAAAATGTTTTGCCTGTCAGTGATAAACGCTTGATTATCTTGAGGTCGGATCATATCCATTGGCATTCAAAGCAGCGATTATGGAAGAATATGCTATATTTTTCTCTCTATGGGTGAACCGCATTGTAAACCAATACATTTAAAATCTTAGTTGACTGATTTTAAATTAAATGCAACGCAACTCCATGTAGCAGACCAAAAAAGTAATGACAATCATGACTTGTGGCAATCAAATCTTAATCCTTTCACAATGCCTTAATTACTGAGTAAAATCAAAAATAAAAATATGCAAGGACAGCAGCAAATTTACTTACAAATAAAGTTAGTACCCGACAGAGAGCTCTTCCCTGTCTCCCGCCCAGTGCTCAGGGATTTGGCCTGAGCAGTCTTCGGTGGCTTCGTTGAGACTACTGACAGGCTCCACCTTATCAAAACCATTAAACTAACAAAGCTATTGCACAATGGAGGCTGTCAGGCAAATCACATTTTGCCCCTCCTTCAGTCACCAGGGCAATTTTTTTTAAATGTATTTTTTATTTTACTGATTGTTAACTCAATATCAGACAACGATGACATCACAGAATTATTGCCAAGCATGTTTAATGGACCCTCCCCTCTCCTCCCTAAGGGGGGAGGGAGGGTAGTGGTGAAAATGAGAGCTATGATACTCAACCTGGGATAAATAGATATATACATATTGTTACATAAAAGATTGTTACAAGTTAGGTTTATTGACCATATGACTGATTAGGAACGGCAGTGAATACTATTATTTGAGTTGCAAGAGAAAAACTCTGATGGAACACAGTTCAAAAATATGTGGCCATAGAATAAGGCATCGTGACAATCTCAATCTACATACATTCCAAAACCTGCGTTGCCTCAGGCCTTTGTTTGAAATAATATTCCTCGAGATTTGCCAACCATCAAGGTCCTCATCAGGCAAATATGAATGTAATTACACTAATGCTTCCCATCCTTTCAAGGATATTTTGAATTCTGCCCAGCAGATAAAAGGGGGGATTTGCTCCCCTTTATTAGTGTTCGCTCGCACACGAGTACAGCGCAGCCAAAGTGAGTGGAGAATATTGTGAATTTTGCTCTTGCATGGCACAGCACTGGTCAAAACTCGACGCTTTTCCTTTCTGGTGTTATTTGTAATGACAAAAGCAAACAGAATCCCCCAAAAATCAAATAACTGGGATATTTAATTCAGTACAACAAATTTCCCATTCAAACATGGTCAGGCTGAGAAATGAAATCCACTAATAACTTTTTCATATTTCATGATATAAAGTTACACTTTTAACTTGCTCATCACCATGATGAGAAATAAGTGACCAGAATGCTCCAACTTAGGGGTGTTTAAAATGGATACGTACTCTAATTGTTATGCATAAGATTATTTTTAACATATTTCACTGGACTACAATTTTCTCCCACACTGTGACAGAAGAGATATCATTAAATCATCACAATCAGTAGCTCTATCAACAGGGAATTATAAATGAAAATGTCACTCTGCTCCTCAGAGGCCAGTAATACAAGAGCTCGTTGTACTCTTTAATTTTTGCATGAGGTTTCCTGTAAAACGTTTCTATATTATCTTGTGATGAGTCAGTTACTGAACAGGAAACAGTGCCATTTTCTGTGACAAGTCAGTCAGTTAACATTTTCAATAACCTCTCAGAGAATGCAGGCACAGAACCAGAGGAATGCATCTGCAGCCTGGAGTCTTGTTCTCCTGGCATGGAGACGGTCACAGAGCTGCCAAATTATGCTCTGCTACATCCTCCTAAACTTTGTCCATCTGGATTGTTTTTGGCAATTGGATTGTTAGTCTAAAACAGTGGATGTAATAACTGTGACATCACTCCGCTGGTTTATGAACTCTATTTTGAAGCCTCGGGCCTTGCATTTTGTCCTTCACAGTTTTTTTGTCTGTTCCCTACAACCATAGATGTCCATATTTAGATGAGTGTGTGTAGCTGGAGAGGGAAAAAG
Source organism: Fistularia tabacaria (assembly GCA_901007705.1). NCBI lineage: Eukaryota > Metazoa > Chordata > Actinopteri > Syngnathiformes > Fistulariidae > Fistularia > Fistularia tabacaria. The sequence continues at coordinate 184,267 of CAAKHD010037015.1, forward strand.
GCTGGATCTCGAGGAGACACGTTGGTCGAGACTTGTCGAACACTTGAATTGGAACTAGACTGAGACCATAATATTCAAGATAACCTCTGCTGACCTTAAACTGTATCAGTAAGTAAAATTAGCTTACAATAAATAAAAGAATAAAACTCATGTGGAAATGCTTTGTATTTGACTTTTGTCTGACAAACATCAAGGGTTAGATCCCGTGCAAAATCAGCCTTTGTGCCACTTGAATTTCCGACCCCAGAGAATATTTCTTCAATGTGCTCATAGTCTAAGTAGGTTCATGTCACCATTGTATTTAACTCAGGATGATGTACTCTGAGTAAATGGCAGAGCCTGATTTGTGCTGGGTTTTGTACTGAATGACAAATTATGACACTAAAATGATCTATGCTCGCCACCACCCTCTCAAAGACCCCCTTCAGTCAAAACTGTTTTTCTTCTTCTTCCTGCAGTCTGATGTTTGAGCTAAGCTGTGTGGAAAAATATTGTTTCGGAATCCAACACCAGAGGAACGTTTTCACATTCACTTAAAATCAGATTTTAAGAGGCGTGGATAGAAGCAGGATTTAGGGTCTGAGATGTTATAAGGAAGATTCTGATGCTGATCACTGCCACAAGTTTTGCAGACACAATTCTTGTAGATTTCTGGAGCAAAAAACTTTAAAATTAGTGTAAAGTAATGATTTGCATTAGCTGCTTGAAGTGATCACATGAAAACAAGCTTGAACAAATAGTCCCTTGATCAGAACAAAATGTGATGTCATTTTAAGAATGTAAACACAACGCATGTGATGACAGAAGATGTTTTAAACAGATCACATGAAGAGTGATCCCTCCTTGTTATTTTAGAACAAATAGTCATGGTTAAATCATTATAGTTTTCATATCGCGGACTTCTTCTGCCACATTTAAGACATTATGCCGTGAATGGGATATCATCATCATGCATCTACTAAAAATTGCCCATGAATTCATGGATAGACACATAAATAAATACATAATATTGTAGCGTGGGGTGGGAAGACTGGCCGCCAGAAACCCATAATCCCTTAGGGCTATCAGGACCTTTGGGAGTCTCCCCATGGTTCGGGAATCGAGACCTTTGTCACGTAAATAGTTGTATAATCTTGTTCATGTTTTGTTACATTAACCTGCATCATTAGTTGTCATAATGGGGGTGTGCCCTTAATGTAATTGTTGGGATAGGAAATAATACCTTCGGGTTGATCATATTCAGCGTCTTCTGTGATGTATACAGTAAAAAGCTGTTGAAAAGCATCTATGCTGTTTAAACCGCCAGGGCACGGCAATACAAAGTACGTCGGAAATACAATATATTCCACACTGAATAACATTATAAATTAGTATGTCCTCCTCATACTGACCTCCACATAGCTCTGGAATCTGCATAAGATGGGAACAATGATAAGGTGTATAAACTGTGTGTATTAAAACAAGAATTAAACCTTGTATAAAACCTACTTTGGTTTTGGGAGTTTCTACTTATTTCACTTTAACGATTTTCTTGTTTGTTGTGAATAAGTGTCTGTCCTTTTCAGTCAGGACCAGACGCGCAACTGTTTAAAGGTCACGAGCACTTTCTGAAAGGCAGAGGAGAGCTGCCTGCTGTCTTCTCTCCAGCAGAGGAGTCAGCGCTTAACCTGGGCAGACTCCAGCACTGTTACACAATTTATTTATTTTTTTCTCAGGAAAAGCTTCATCTCTCGCTCTCCTCAGCTATTAAGGTCTGACAAGTGTTTCAGAAAGGAACGGCGAGGTTAACAAAACGCCTTATCGCACCGACTCTAGCACTGGATGGATATGTATTTGGTGAATGGGGTGAAGTACAGGCTGGGATGAATTCAGAGATCGCTGATTTTGAGATGTGAAGCTGTATATGTGAACGGGAGACGAATATGTAAATCTGATGTCAACGACCAAAAATAACACCTTCCCCCTCATGTCTGAATGCACCAGCGAGCGACCTCCAGGCCACTAGGGGGCAGCAGAGGCCGTCGCTGACTCTCTCCAGCGTGCGCGGAGCGTCGTTGGTCGGGCGTCGCTCTCCGCGGACCCTCCCTCTAGCAGAAGAGTGACACGCCATTTAATTGCTGCCTGGCCCTTTGCTTATTGGAAGCAAGAGGGAGACCTGACGGCTTTCACGCGGAAGGATCGTTCAGTCGAACGGGGAAAAGAAACCAGGCCGACGTGCAAAAGTTGGAGCGAAGCCGCGTCGAAATGGGGATCCGGAAAAAGACGAACAAGAACCCGTCGGTGATGAGCCACGAGTTTGTCATCCAGAACCATGCAGATATTGTTTCCTGCGTTGCTATGGTGTTCCTGCTGGGGCTGATGTTCGAGGTAAATCCCGTCCGCAGTTAGATTGGCCGCGGGGGTCGCGGTCGAGCCCGCGGCCGCGTCCCGAACGCAGGCGTGATGCCCGAGCCGGCCGCCCGGGAACCAGCCGCGGTTCTCCCGGTCTCACGCCGCCCCACCCCTCCTTCCCCGCTCCCGGCTCCCCGCGATCGAAAAGTTTTTGTTTGTTTTTCTTTGGATTGCGAGTGTTTGTGCGGGAGCCGCACCGCAGCTCTCCTCATGCGGTGCACGGGAGGAGGAGGAGGAGGAGGGAGGGGGGGGCTGCGTGTGTGACAGCGAGACTCCCGCATCTGCCCGCGTCGAATCCGCGCTTTTCCAATCACAGACGCGCCCGGGGCTTCGTCTGTGGACGCACAGAAAAAGTTGCTGAAAGCGGGTTCTGGGTCGGGATCAGAATGCGTGGAGCGCACCGTGGATGTGGAAAGCGGCTGTGGGTTGTTTTTTTTTTTTTTCCCCTCGAACGCGCGCACAGTTGAGTAACAGCGCGCTCGGCGCCTCTCTGCGTCGACGTGTTACGTGGCAGTCTCTCGCGGCGCGCTGTCATCGCGCGTCTGCCAGAGACACGACGCCAAACTTTTTTTTTTTTTTTTTTTTCCTTCCCTCAGCAGCGTGGACGCGCTTTTAACTTTCGACTGTCCATCCCCCCGCCCACGCAACACGGCTCCACTCCCACCCGGGACACCGTCCCGTCTCGTCCCGCGGGAGAAGCAGCGCCATTCGTGTCCTCTGCTGGAGCGCTGTCACGGCCCCTTCCTGTGTTTATTCTTCAGTAAAACGCCAATTTGCCAATTTCATTGCCGGGGTTTGTTGGCATGCAGAAAACTCCCGTCCCACTGCAAGATTGCTCTTATTCTTGCAATTTTTTTTTTTCTGGATGATTCTCTCAACTAAAGCCTTTGGTCCTTTCGCTCCGACATCATCCTTCAAAAACCAACGTGCGTTAAAATGCCACCCGCACACCAGATTTTCATAAATTCACGGATTCCCAGGGTGTCCCCTGTACCTTGATCCTACTGTGTTTGTGGACCGTGGTGCTTTAAATGTCCACGTCACACTTCTGTCCCCCAGACTTCGTGATGAAGTCAAATCATGCACGCTGTGCTGCATTTTTGTAAAACTAAAAGATCTCCAGTGGGCTCAGCAATACTTTTAAGTGTTCCATCAATGACAAACTGTCTGGTGTGAAACTTTGCAGAGGCATCGTTTCCACATCAAGAGGCTCAAACATCCAACTGTCACAATGAGAGGAAATCTGTATTCTGTTTGGAGGTGTCTTTAAATACATCTCCATAAGTGTTGAGGCAAATACAGTCTGTAGGCATCGCTGTTACACAAGGTTTTTAATATTTGTGTTTCAGCATTGCCCACCGCTATTTGTGCTTTGACCGCCGTCTAATTTTCTTGGATCCTTTGTCTGAATTAAAGTTGTCTTTTCTTCTTTCCTCCTCCTTCTTCTTCTTTTTTTTTTTTCAATCTTGACTACACAGGTCACCTCAAAGTTTGCCGTGTTATTCATCACTGTTCAGTACAATGTCACCATATCAACAGCTGGTAAGTTCAGCGGTGGGGACCGAACGTGTTAAGATGTGTTCTGTTAACAGATGTTATCAGACAATACAGGATCGTGTGAGACTTGTTTCCGGCTTTAGCAAGAAGTTCCGTTTTTTGGGGGGGGGGGAGTTTGGGTTGTCATGCTGGAAGCTTCTCATTTAGATTCTAGAGCGGTACCAGCTTTGTCTCTCATAAAAACCCATTTGAGTGTCTTTTTTTTTTTCCCACTCCTTTTTGAGCTAAAATTAGTCTGCCTGATTTATCAGGTTCTCTTGTGGCAAGGTTATGCTGGGCAAATTTGGGCTGAGGTGTAATATAGGCCTCCCAAATTCAAGTCCTGCTCATTTCAAGGTTAACCATTTCTTCGTCGACTTCAGATACCGTCGCTGTGAATTGACCTCCAAAACTTGTGTGCTGATTACGCTGAACTTTCTGTGCTGCCAGGTGTTGATTTACTTCTTATCTGGGGGAGAAGGGGGTCCTTGTCGCTAACCTGAAGCTTATTTACAGTTTATACCAAATTTGACGGGGATCACATGGGGCCGCCGAATCTATTTCCAGACGCTGAAGCCAAAACAAATTCAGTGACGCCATTGTATTTTCCCCTCTCCGTGTGTTCGCTAAGTTTTACAAAAGATCATATTAATTTCTTTGCCATGGCCGTCCTGCATACGTAGTAGCACTGTGTCCTCTTATCTCGGATACAGCTGATTGTGTTATTCACGAGTCAGAGTTAGCAGGTAGGGGACCGTGTACTAAGTAGACAATATGTAACTGTAGATAAACAGAGGATGCTCTGATGGCCTGTCTGTGTTGTGACACTAGAGACAGGATCGTTGACACTGATGTCATCTTGGTCCAAAAACCGAACATTTCACCTCGGGAATGAAGGTCATTTGGCAACATCAGATAAACCAGTTTTATTGTATAGAATAAATACCAATTTATATATGACCACTAAGAATTGGGAAAAACTGTATGTTGTATATTGTGGTTCTTTTGGTGACTTGGTGTTTTTTCTCTAAGGTCCAGAGGAGACAGCTGTGAACCACTTCCACCATGGTATCAAAGACTTGGCCACAATTTTCTTCTACATGCTGGTGGCCATCATCATGCATGCCATCATCCAGGAGTACGTGCTGGATGTAAGAGTGACCGGCTCACGCAAATTCATCACATAGACTCGAATTAACACTTCGCCATGTTTTAATGTCGCTCATCTGTGCAGAAAATCAACCGGAAGAAGCACTTCTCCAAAACCAAACACAGCAAGTTCAACGAATCAGGCCAGCTGAGCGCTTTCTACCTATTCTCCTTCGGCTGGGGCCTGAGCATCCTGCTCTCTGTATGTACAGGAATTCTACAAATCGCGACTATTTTTGTTCTCTTTACATCTCAAGCTATAAAATGTTCACATTTGCACATTTTTTTTCCGTTTAAAGGAAAATTTCCTGTCCAATCCGGTCACGCTTTGGGAAGGTTACCCCCATACACTGATGCCGTAAGAACACATGCAGCCCGTCGCACTAATAATCTTGAAAGTCAAAGGCACCTTTCTGGGATTTTTAACAGTTTTTTTTTCCCCCCGACACAGATTCCAGATGAAATTCTACTACATTTGTCAGATTGGCTACTGGCTGCATGCGCTCCCCGAACTTTATTTCCAGAAGACAAAGAAGGTACGTACGAGAAATCTCCTGGTTTTAGTGTCACTGAGGTCACATGCAGTATCTTCAGTCTGTCTGTGAAATGCTGAGGTTGAAGTTTGAGACACCTTGGTTATCCTCTGCTGCAAAGTTGTTGTTTTTTCTTGTTGTTTTTTTTGAGGTGGTCGTTAGAAATATCTCGACAATAGCCTGACTGCCGTCATAAAGGATTTTTGGTGTCTCTGTTACAGCTCTGTCTGTGTCGCAGTCTTGTAGTGGACGGTTTACTGATCCAATGCCAGAAGTCCCAGTGTCACTGAACATTTATTTCACCCGTATTTGCTTCTGATGCTGCACCATTGATGCGGGACTGAACTCTCTGACATCACTAAGGGATGACTTGCTTCTTTTTCTGCTTGTAAGATAATGAGTTAAAAAAATAGAAAATAAACAGTGCTGTATTGGAGCACTTTGTTTAATGCACATGCTCTGCTACATTAACATATTGATGTGATGAGTAACTGCATTTCATAATCTTTTTTTATTCTTTTGTTAAGAGGTTTTGCCTCGTGGCACCCTTTTGCAAAAGAAGCTATCCAAGCTCTTAGCAGCGGAGTTTAAGGTTTCTACTCAAAAGTCCCTCAGTGATGTCAAGAGGCGCAAGTGCTTCATCTCCACGTTCCCCACCCAGATTCTCCTGCCAGCTCAAGAAATCAACCGCCTCGTTCCGGTTACATACTTTGCTTCTGCTTAAATTGTAAAAGAAAAATAACAGAATCTGGGAACATTTTGAATGGATTTCATAGGACTCCAGGTTTGTTTAGGATTGTAAGGGGAAATGAATGTAATTTATTGTCCACTTAAATAATGAGTAGGTTTGCGCACGCGTGCATGCGTGTGCGTGTGCAGAGCCTCATTCCTCATCGGTTGGTGTGCTATTGCTTGTTTGGGGCCTGAGCTTATTTCCTGTTTTAGTTCCTTGGTTTTGGTGCATTGTTTCAAAGAATTCTAGTCCTGCATGGTTCAATGTGCACGGCCGCCCAATTGTAAATATTTTGACCCTTTTTGTCCTCCCCTCCCTTTTGTATACTGTTTAGGAGGATATTCCGCGCCAGCTTGTGTACATCTCTCTGTACCTGGTCCACATTGCAGGTGCCTACATTCTCAAGTAAGAGCTGCTGATATAGAGCTGACTTCAGTGTGTATGACTGTTTGGATTCCTCCTGTGTACATGTTGCCCTTCAGGATGAAGCGAGTAAACAAAGGAATATTTTTTGTTTCTGGACTGTCAGGTGAAGCACCCCTGGGTTGTTCCTGTCAGTAGTAATAAAGTGGAAATTTTGTCTTCCAGTCTGAATCGTCTGGGTCTGGTGCTTCTAGTGCTGCACTACTTCGTCGAGCTTCTCTTCCACGTCTCCCGCCTCATCTACTTCAGCAACGAAAACAGGCAAACGGGGTAAGCTCTTGTTTTCTCAATTGGAAATATGACTTGGCGTGATGGGTGGCTCTCATTTGCATTGCCCTGTGCTGTGTGTCCGCGGAGAGCTGCTCCGCCGGTCAGCCTCCAGCGCAGGAGTTTTAAATGGTCATCCTCTTGTCTCATAGTTTCACCATATGGGCCACCCTGTTTGTCCTTGGACGGCTGCTGACTCTGTCCTTGTCCGTCCTCACCGTCGGTTTCGGCCTCGCCACGGCCGAGAATCAAGGCTTCGATTTGGCTGCGGGAAACTTTAATATTCTTTTTGTGAGGTAAGCGTGTCAGGGGAGTGGATGGAACTGAAAGTGAAATTTCAAAAAAAGAAGTTTCACCCAAGATTTTTCTTGAAACAAACTGATAAGTCAAAATCCACAAATTGTTCTATTCTGTGGATATCCAATTGGCTGATACTTGGGCGGATGGAACGAAACTTGAGGACAAACGTTTGTTTCTTCCCATTTTTACTAGCTCTGGACCACTGGTGCCCTTTTATAAGCATTGCGGAGAAAGCAAAATTGTGCTATTTTCCTACAAATTTGCCGTGAACAAATATTTAGAGAAAAATAAATGGAGAATGAAATTGGAGAGAATCAGCCAACATGAATCAACCAGCTACATCTGCAGCCTTTGACGCACCACATTTGTTACTTGTTTAGGGATCATAAGAAGATATCAAAGAGAGACAAAAATAAGGGGCAGCTTTAATAAACTAGAATTCCTTTTATTTGCTTTTCTCTGCCAAACAGACACAACGTGAGAAAATGATTTCGCTGCCCCCCCGAAGTGTCTGCCTAGAAATCGATAATCGTACACAATATCAGGAGGGTCCTTGTGAAACGTGTGTTTATTAACTTTTTTGAGCTGCCATCTGTGTCCTTTTTTTTTTTTCTTCCAGAATAACTGTCCTGGCTGCCATCTGCCTCACTCAGGCCTTCATGATGTGGAAATTCATCAACTTTCAGCTGCGCCGGTGGAGGGAACATGCCCAAGCTCAGACCTTGAAAAAGAAACAAGTTCCAACCAAGAGCAAATCAAAGAAAGATAAAGGTGGGTGAAGAAGCACAAAGAAATGTTGTTGTTTCTATTATGTCTTTTCCAAATATGGAGTGGGTAGATTAAAAAAATCTGAATTTTTGTACTGAACCTGAATGTTTTTATCAATATTTAGTCTTCAAATATATTTGCACATTTGGCAATCTTATATTATCTATGTTGCTATTTAAGTGCACCTAATTTTTAATTTAGCTGTTGTTATCAGCTATAGGACTTTGAAGCGCATTTTTTTCAAATGTGACCAGGTTATTGATATGAAAGTTCAGGGTTATTTTCATGTGTTGAAATTTATGAATATTTTACCGTAGTGTTGCGTATTTTCACAAGCATTTTGAACTGGATGCCTTTTTTTCTTTTCTTTTTTTTTTTCTATCCAACTACCATCTATGGTTGTAGAGCAGAGGTACGGTAAAGCCAGGTCACCAAACTGGATGATCTAGATGTATTCATTTGAACAAAGACGATTTAATTTGTCCACAGCCAACGGTGTAAACGGAGTGAACTCCCATGGAGCTGATTCACCAAGAGCAAGAAAAGAGAAGTCCTCGTAAATTCCATCCCGTTGGCCCCCCTCCCCGTCAGCCCCATCCCACAGGCCCATCTCTCCCTGTGCTTCGGCTGCCGTATCCAACAAAGAGATCGTCCAGCTGCTCGACCATGTTCTGCAATCTCAGCTTCCACAGAACCGGAACTCCCAGCTGGGCTAGAGGGCCAAGAAGGCGTTTCGCTTTGCTATAGCGCCAGTCGTCCAGCACGCTTTGATTTTAGAATCATCGCTCGGCTGTGCCATTTTCAGTGAAAAGGAAAACTAATTCTGAAATAAACTGTAAGGAAAAAGAGCTTATTTAAGAAGTGCCTATTGATACAGATTATTTTGTACAGGGTGTATGATTTTTAAATTTCAGGAATTATGACTTCAATGTTCATTTTCTCCCAAGTCATTTGAGTTTGTGCCTGTTTCCCTCTAAGTACTGTTTATTTCATGTTTTGTTTCCCCTGGGCTTTTTTTTCCCTCCCCATTTGTGTATTTGTGACTGTCAGGTTGGCTCCTACTGCTCCCACAAAGGGATTGTCATAAATACAGTGAGACTGAGTATCGGTTTAAATTCACGTAGTCATGTTATAATCAATGTAAGCGTTCAATCACCAGCCAAAAGACAACCAGATGAAATGCAAATTTTGTTTTTTTGTTTTGTTTTTTTTCCCCTCCTAAATATTCACACATGGATAGCAAAAGGAATTTAAAACCTAGTCGGAGTCGTACATTCACCTCACAGTATTGTGCAAAAACCACCAATCCAAGACTGCCAGTGAAGAGTTAATAGCCTGATGTAGCAATAAATTACAAGACTTCAAAACACTTTCGTAATCACGGGGAACATTTTTGTGCCATGAAATTGAGACGAAGTTCATTCCAGTTTTGCAGTTTTGTGGTGTTTTTGATTTGAGATAACTAATTTAATATGGAGGGGACGAAATTGGGAAAAACATTAGTCGGAAGTGAATGACTGTCTGTACCAAAGTCCTTCTTTTCTGTAATGTCTGTAACACATCACTCTTCCAGTTCCCATTTAGACAACAGGGTTTTCAGGATTTCTCTCCCTATAATGTTTGCTTTCAAAACCATGTATTACAAAAGCATGGACTAGTAGTTGGACCACCACGTCTGCTACTTCTTTATCGCCCCTACGTAACAACTGTGCCAATATACCCCGTTAATGTTTCGTAAAAGGCATTTATTTACACAACCTGAAATGAATTTTCAAAGCTAGAACTGTCATCGCTTTTGTAAGTCACCTCGGGAACATCTATTTTTTTAAGATTGCATCCACTTACTAATTTTAGGTACAGAAAATGGTTGCTTCCAGCTGTGCTGTATATGATTTCCTCAACCCAGTGATTTATCACAAAGGAATAAAATGTTTTATTGAAAATGGACTTGCCAGAATATGATTGCAGTATTTTACAATGAACATCGTCACTCCAGTTTTTATATCAGCTATGAAAGAGGAATTGCAGAAAAGAAATCCTCCTTCTTTCTAGTGGGAGACCTCTGATTTTTCTCTTATTACATATAAAATGGAGGGAACAGACTTGGTATATTCCAAACGGTTAACCTGTAATCATGTTTAGAATTATGTTCAAAATCAAGCCACTGGAAATGTAAAAAGTATGAGGCAACATGAACTCAAAAATCCCTACAGAATTGAGTCCAAAAACACAAGACTGTAATGTGGGCTATTTAAATCTTCTTTATTCAGTTACCTTGGGGATTTTCAAACATCTTCAATTTGATCATGTAGTTGAATGTGTTATGTCAAAGATAATCCCTAGTGCTAATCACTTTGATTCTTTTATTTTAGTTTCCTGAAAACACCATCTCAAAAGAACAATATACTGCTGCAAAAGCTCAGATATTAAGCTTTATCATATTTTGTAAAACTCAAGTATCCTCACGCAAAAAAAAAGCTTACTGGTGGTATTCAAAATCCTCACAGGAAAGTAGTAGTTGTACCTTGGTCTTTCGAGGTCACAATTATTGGGAGTAGGTGTTGAACACGTTGAGGACTACTGTCCTTAAATGGCCCTATTTTTTGGTCTGAGGTGAAACTTCAACAGTGAAGTCGACCTGCGAGGCTGGAGGCTGAGACGAGTATGAGGCGCTACTCAGCGCCGCCGCTAGATGGCGGTGTTTCCCAGCTTTCGGTGAGGGAAAACGCCTGGTTGATGGTTTGACACATGGATGTTTGGCTTGACAACGAAACGAGGTACATCGATAAGTAGGACACGCTTTTTTATTGCAAAGCTAGTGTTAACCCCACCCGCTCCCCCTTTGTCATCCCCCTTTGTAGTAGTGATCAAAACGAAACATTAAAACCAACTCGGTTTGCTTTTACTCCCCCCCCTCCCAACTGGCTCAATTGGTTTCACTGTAAGTGATGAAAGTACCAAAACAAAATGTACAAGCTTGAAAGTAGGCCAGACTGGACTTGTTTCCTGGATGTTATTCGGAGAAATCAAACTGCATTCCTATTTCGACTTTCTGCGGTATTTTAAAAGATGGCCTCATTTAAAAATACATTTTATTAATTTATGTTGGCATTTCATACATATAAAACATGTTCTTAATTGATCTAAGTGAGACTACTTATCACGGTTCATCCATCTTTAAAACACAACACCGACACTTTTTTTTACGCGCACTGGCGTCTCTCGACTTTGAAAAGTACCAGCGCAAATTCCTGTTCGTCCGACTGAATGTCAATAAAAAGACCGACGTCGAGTCGCATCCCGAGCACCTCATCATTCCGTCCGAGTGGAGGCTGCTCTCGAAACCCGGCGGTAAGTGAGTCGATGTCGCTGGTGCCCCGTGATGCGCGGTGGTGTGGGGGAGGACTGGCTGCTACAAGCCAGATAAACACTCAGCAGTGGTTTGCAGAGCAGGAGTAACATGGCGGCACAGTTAGCCAGCCGAAATGTTGTTTCACTCCCGCGAAGGTCAGACCTGCTTCTCATAAACGGAATTTAACAGCGAGGACACAGCTCAAAGTATTAAATCGTAAGTAGCCAGGTGTGCTGTAGAGTCGGGACGTGGTGTTTTTTGGTTGAGATCCATGATTCAGTGCGAGGTCTTCAATCTCGGTTGTCTGGCACAGGCTCTCTCTTCGGCGCTAGCATTTTCGTGAGCAAGCGATCGAGCGTTAGCTTCTTGGCTAAGCTCGCCACCCGTGTCAGCGGTGATCCCCCCGCTGCAAAAACTCCCGTCGGACGGAGCCGACAGCGGGCTTGCAAACGAGTTGTTGCAAAAATATGTCAGCGTTTTTTTATCAGAGGGTTGCACAGTCACGTATACATTTGACGCGAAGCGACATGCGGCGTGCACAATACTTTATTGTGTCATTGTTTTTGTGCTGAGTGAGCGAGTGTATGCAACACCGGACGAAGTTCGTCAGTACGGCAGGAACCCAGTTAGCATGCTAATACATTAGCCGCAGGCTAGTCTCTCGCTGCTTTAACGTCGTCGGGAGAATACGAGTGATTCAAGACACTTTCAGCCATGTGTTTGTCGCCCGAGATAATTATTACCCCACTTGAAAATTTGTTACACTCGAGGTTAAATAAGCCGCCGTATATTTGCAACGGTGCGAGTGTCTTTTCTGACATTTCGCTCAAGTTCTGTTTATCAGGTGTGTGGCTGACGTTACGCACTGACGAGGTGCTCGACTCGTAGGCGAGTAAAGCTGCCAGGCGGCAGAAACCACGGTTCGGCTTCTGACTTTTCATAAGTATTCCTGAAGTTACAGGGAGATACGAGTACAACGTGTCTCCATGGCGGAGCAGAATGGACCAGCACTAAAAACACAACTGAAGTTCGAAGCTGCAAATCTCCACTGAGACTGTAAAACCCAATCCTATTATACCCTAGCATGTCGTTTTGGGGTTTTTTTAACCATGAAATACGGTCCGAGCATATACATTCTCCAAAGTGCGATGATTCATCATGAGTAAATCGTTGCAGAGCATTGTTGGCGCTTCTTTTTTTTTTTAAAATAGAGAATTATGTTAAATGCATGGTGGGGAAAAAAAACCAAAACAGTAAATACAATGTAGAATCTTCATCATTACATCATCACTTGGCTTGGATTCGAAGTATCTGTACAGTACTGTTGTTGCTTAAATGAGTGTTATCTCGATGGATGCTTGGACGCAGACCTATTACCTGTATTGACTCTTTATTCATGTCTTGTACCGGATTATTACGTATTTGCAAAGATATGTCTCCGATTTTGTGCCTATTTTGCAAGGGTGAAGAAGAATTTCTGGATTGATATTCGGATCACTGTCAAAGTAATGTTTTGGATTTTTGTACTGGTTTTTGTTTTTTCCCCTGGAAACATTTTTGTTCATGTTTTTTTTTTCCTTAATCCTGCAGATGAACTGAACCAAGCACTTACCCACAGGCTTTCCTGTTGAGATGTAAATAAAGGCCGGACCTGAATACAGAACCATTTCAGTTTAGGGGGATTGGCGCTTCGGGGTTTGACATATGTGTTTCATTGTGCTGTATTGTTGCTGTGCAGTAGTTCAGAGTACTCTCCTGCTTGACTGGTTCAGGACTATACAGGCAGACAGCTTGTGCCGTTTCAATAATTGTCAATGCTCCTCACAGTAATGCAGGAGGAATGTATCCTGTGGAACCAGTTGAGCAGTTTCTGCGCCCACCTGATGGTGCGCAGGACTCCTGTCACATCAGTGATGATGGGTTGAACATGACATGTACAGCTGTAGGGACGGAGAGGGCTCCTGCAAAGATGTGATATGATTTACTTTCCGTCAGGCCCATTGATACACATAGTACATTTTCATGAAGCTCACAAGAAAGGGTAGCCACATGTATTTTGTATTGTCATGAACCTGGAAATGACAAGTGCTAGATAATTCCTTTGACCTTCATGGGAGTTGTTTTTTTTTAAAGATTGCTCCTCAGTGCAATGCTCTGAGCTATTGACTTTTTTCAATTTGAAGAGAAACCGGTTTCCTCATTAGCATTGTGGTTAAACATTTTGTTACCAGATGTGTCAAATGAGGAGCTAGTCATGTGTGATAGCTGTCTCAGACAATAAAGAGGGCAATTTTTCATACACGCATAATTGTCAGTACTCTGTAAGGTATTATTGTATATCTTTTTTGTGTGTGTTCATGCTCAAAGGGGAGTGTTTACTTTGTAATGGACCTGTAACTCTTGGGCGGGCATTTTGATAGATTTTATTGTATATCTTTTTGACATGACAAAAATTGACAGTAGTGGGATGTGGCAGCTCAGGAATTCATGCCAGCATAGATGCAAGTATGCCGATGTTTTTACAAGGATAACTGGCTGGAGGTTTTCTCACACTGACTTGGCACTGTCTGTGTAATGGGTGTTACCTAGAAGTGCTCTGCCCAAATAGGCCGACTCTGTAAACTACAGCTATAACAACAGCTGTGTGACAGAGTAAGACCCAGCTCATCACATGACTCTGAAACAATCTCTCCAGCTCTATCTCAGTGTCTTACTCTGGGCACCAGTCATCCTTGTAATGTTCTTCTCAGAAACACATCTTACAGATTGATATTGAAACTTTTTTTTTTTCTCTAGTAGATATGGAGACAAACTTTTCATCTTGTAACCACTGGCCTTTGGCCTGTGATGGAAACTTTGTTGCATCACCAGTATGATCTTGTAATCATCTGACCCTTGTTCTATTGTATTTTCTGCGAGTTTCTTAGGTCATTGTTTTACTATTATGATAGTTCATTTAGTTTGTTTAATACTATAGCACAGTTTATTAGAGTGAAAAACAATTTTGTCTTAACATCAGAAACAAATCTTGTTTTTTGAATGCACTATTGTCAAAGAGAGAGGTCAACAGTAGAAATGTTATGAGACCACTCTATGTTAAAACAAAGAAACAAAAATGGATAATAACTAGGAACCTGTTTGTGTAAAAATGGGACAGTCAGCTTCTAGCTAAAATAAATCCACAAGGTCTACTTGTGCTGTAAAATCTCCCAGTGCCAAACACAAGAGTCCAGTGCCATAATATGGTTATTGAAAAGAAAATATTATTACAGTCAAATGAGACCTAAAAGAATACAAGGAGCACTATTTTGAAGTAGAATAAGGGGACTATAGTGCTGTCTTGTTTAAAGATTTATTTTTTTCTCTTAAGCAATATTGATTGAGTTTGAGTGATGCTGGAAAATTACATCTGTCTTTTACACTTTAGTACTGTCAGCCTGAACAACACCATTCCCCCATCTCACATGGGTTTTTTCAATCAATGTGAGCTCCTGGGCTTTCTTTTTTTAAAAGCTTTGTCAAAGTGTGCCGAGGGGGTGGGCTGTTTTCCAGCCTGTTCATCCATGGTCGTCAGATGATGGCATTTCTTTATGCCTTTTAACGTCTGACGTCAGACACAGTCACACTGGCTTCAACACAAACAGTATGGAAAGCACTGGTAAGTGGTGTCTAGAAATGTTTGATAGTGGCTGACACCTTGACATTGTCGGCCACTTTAAGATACTTTACGAATAAAATGTGTTTTGACAAAAATGCTTTTAACATTATCATACAAATCAAATCATATTTGAACTGAAATTTCTGTTCTGTTCATATAATCTGGTGACAACGAATTGAAGCTGCCTGTTCATATCTATATAAAAGCCAGAGTTGATTCAGGAACCTTGAAAATAGACGAGTGCAATACTATGGTGAACCACATCACTTAATTTCATACAAAAGTTACCCTCAGCATACTAAGGTTGTCTTTCTCCAGACTAAGAACCTTGTGATATTTTATGTGATACTCTGCAAGCCATCCAATACATTAAATTGTCATGCTGCAAATACTGAAGCATTACAGTTCGCTATCAAATGTGAGTGAACAGGATTTGAGTCAGTATATTGTGATGCATTTTGACTTGATGCAAATGAATATAATTCAATTCACCAAATTTAAATATTTTTCAACCAAATGATATTGTCAAAAAAAGTAACTCTGGACCCGCCTCCAACTAAACAGACATTTTCCATGTACAAGTGTAAGCTGGTTCATCACCTGGCTCACACAAGAAATCAAGCTCAGGATTAAAAAATGGCAACAGGCATGGTGTGATATAAAATAGCGACTGCCGGGCCGCAGACTGATGTGTTAACAGTCTCAGCTGACAGCTGACCGGCTGAATGAATACATCCGAGGATCGCCTGTCACAGAAAGTCCACTTAACATGGCGCGGATTCACATTTACCATGAAAGTTTGAATCACCGTGGAGAGAACAGTCACGCAGTGAATGTGTTTGACGTGGTGCACATGCAGCAACTGTAAATCATTACTCAGCAGTTTCAACCAATTTGGATTTGGCACAAAAACTCTGTAATGTTTTTGTTTTTTTCCCACCACTCTTGGGGTCGTAGCATGAGAAAATCAAGAGGTGGGGGCGGCTGTCTTCACCAACTCACATTAACACACTGCTTCAAGTGAGTAATATTGTTAGCTGTGCTGCCTGTGCAGCACAAGACCTCTTTCAAATTCTGTGTGGCCTGTCAAATTTTCCATCTCTCTTGAAAATTTCAGAGAATTTCCAAACATTTAAGCTGTAGTCACCCAGTATTTACTCTGCCTTCAGCATATTGAGCCATTGATATTATGATGACTTACTCACCTGGTGCTTTGCTTTCTCTGATTAGTTTACGTAGAGGCACAAGAGGAATGACAATATCAATTATTTAACAAAGATTTGTTTTAAAGTAGTGTCATAAGACATCTGGTAATACAATGGCATTTTACTGGGAAAAACATATTTGAAGCATGCATCTTCATCTCACCTGAAATGTATCACTGAGGCACTGTCACGTCGTAATAATACGATTTTTCATCGACAGTAATGGCAGAATCCCACCTATACAGCACACATATCCCTCTCTGCATGTACCGTAGTGAAATCCCAGAAGTATTGCCATCTTCCTTTGTAATATCAAATGTAGGCATTGGTCTTCTTAAGCAGCAGGCAACTGTGTAGGCTTATATACTGTTCAGAATACTGCAGTCTGTGTTGGTTTTAAATATATTGATTCTTTGAATACGCTGTTTTTCATGTTGTCAGTGTTGCTGCTAAAACAGCAAAATAATGCTTGTTTTACTTCAAATGATCTACCAAAAGTAGATCGTGAGTATCCGGTGTTGCTCATGTAATCTTCAAGCACATTGTCAATTTTTATGATCATGAAGAAAAGAGACAGCACCATAAATCATTCTTATATGGAGTCTGTCTGAGATCATGGTGCAGACAGTGATGACTTAAAAGAAAGCTGGTCAAAATACTGTCCCACTGGCCAAACTGTGTTTTCAGTGTAATAATAGCAAAGCGGTATGTTCTGTTTAAAACGAAAAAAGGCAATTTCAATCCTGTATTTGAACAATAGTTACTCCCCCTTCTATTCATTGCACAAGAAAACACATTGAACGGTTTCTGCACAATGTACAAATGTTTTCCTGTATTGTCGACCATGTTTAACATTAGACAGAGTCATGGCTGGTGCCATTAGATCTCTGTAAGCATGCTTCTGAGCTCATTGAAGCTGATTAGATTATCTCCTCAGGTATGGAAAGTTGGCACCATAGACAAGGGTCTTTTGGATACTCTGCATAGAACTAATTCATTCAGTGCCCAAGAACGAACAGAAGTAATACATTCCTAAGTTACATACTGTAAATACTTTGTCATTACAAGATATCAAAATGTGCTTGTGTATAAATATTACGTTGAGCACCTCATTGGGGACTGAAACGGGAGCCACACAACATTTACCAATAAAACTGTACAAACACAAACCAAGTCTGTGGCCTCACTATGAGATCCACAGTGTCGCTGACACAATACGCCCCTCCCCCCGATATGTTTGTATGGTCTCATTGGGCACCTTGCCCTGCTGTCTCTGCGTTTGTGTTGTCATGGAAACAGCAGTGTGACAGGTCCTGGCTGGCTGTGAGAGATGAACTGTGGGGTAATGGCCAGGGTTTTACAGTGGAGGGATAGAGGAAAGCGGAAACAGCATAGGAGAGGCGTTGATAGTGAAGCGGAGATGGTTGATGGAAGGCTGAAAGGGCCCTTTGACGTCTGAGAGGAGGAGCAAGACTACTTACTTCATCTTTGCTTCAAGGCATTTTTTCATTGTGTTGTTTAAATTGACCTGGAAGCAGCTATGCCAATTGTTTTTTGTTGAGAGCAAGGCCCATCATTGTAACTATTGGTTCCCCATATAGCGAAAGAGTTTACGAGCACAGTGAAATTAATGGCCAGATGAATCAATTCACCCAGACTATAAATTTTAGGTTTCAATCTTAAAATGTTGGTAAAAATGTAGATATTTATAATAAGCTAGAAATATAGATTAGGTAGCTGTTGTCTCAGATATATCCAAAATGGGTGATATTATCTCAAAACCTCAGATTATCGGTGGTTAAGAATTTTTTTCCATATAAAAATTTTTTCTAAATCTAATTATGAATTATTTATTGTGTTTCTCACTGAATTTACGAATGGAAGATTCAAGAACATTTATGCTCTATGTTTCTACACACATGCTCTCTAAAGATGCCTTTAGAGGGCACAAATTCCTGTCTTGCACTGGAATCACATTAGTGATTTGAATTGCTAATGTTATTAAACCTAAGGTTGGTTACATTACACCATAGGTTGCCTCCCATTGTGACTTCACCAGTGCTCCAAGGATCTTGAGCCTTGCAGGCAATTCAATGATTTCTACAGTCCTCCACTTATGTAGGTCAGCCGCAGCAAAGTGCATATTGATCTTCCAAGCTAAATGATATTGTGGTGTCTACTGCTCATCGCTAAGAAGGTGCCCTCAGCCAGTTTGGCTTGAACAGAGGAGACAACAGAGGTCACATAACTGTGTGGCGAAATGCCCCTGCAGCTGTTTCGCTTGTATTGTAAGGCTTCTACGATATAGTGGTATGAAGAGGAAAACCAAGTACAGTGAGAACAGAAGTTGATTATTTTCTTTTTCGATGAGCTGGTTGTGCACTGTATTGTTTTAAGTCATCACTGATAATAGTCAACCAGATGAATGATTGATTTTTTTTTTTTTTTCCTAGACCCCCCCCCCCATAAACAGAGGCTTTAAAGTGGTAACATAGAAAGGCACAAGAGGCTAAGTGACAGGGTAGCAATAACAATAAGACATAGCATTCCTTAGAAACGGTGCAGTTCTAGTATTAGCTTTTTTTAAAATATTTTTATGAAAAGGGAAATAGTTTTATCCTCTTCCGCAGTTTTTGAAATTGGGTGCTAGCATGTGGTTGGCAGCTTTCCCACTGCCCAGGGTAGAAACCTTGGCACCAATGAGGGGAGAGAAAACTTGGATTGAGCAAGCTGCCTGCTGTAGTTGAGTGGGTGGTCCAAATGAAGACTTCGTGAATCCATAGAAAATCAAGAATACAATCTTGCAAACACCATTTGTTCAATATCATTGTATGCTTGGTTAAGGTAGCATAGAATGGCATGAGCACAACAGCAGCCTTCTCACCCTCCTATCATTAAGCCATAGGAATGTGGGGATTCAGTTTCAGGCTTTTCATTTGTGTACACATTGTGAGGGTCAAACTCTGACTAGTGCTTGCTCGCTCTCTGCTGACTCAGCAGTGTTCTTTCAGTGACCTATGATAGTTTTGCTCACTCCATCTTGACTGTTTTTCAGCAATGTAGGCAATCTTCTTCGTTGATTTGTGCGTTCCATCATTTTTTCTTAATTCAGATACAGGCTAATATTGTTACTAAATTAATCCCGACGCCATCAGCTGCTATGCCTTTTCTACTTTTATGAATCACAGACCATTTAAACGGCTCCGCGGGTGCATGAGCCTTGTTTCATGCCTCATTAACTCCCACAGTGAGTCATAAAAGTGAATAAAATGACTAATATAAATCGCAGAACATGGTATGCATCTAAATCAGCACTTGATAGACATTCTAACTGTATCCAGCTGTACACTTACCAACAAGTAATCTAACCAAAGTTTGCTTATTCATGAAATGGGATGTGATGTGTTTTCTTTTTCTTCACTCATCTGATATCTGTTGTTCTGGAGATTCAGGAGGTTTGGAGATCGTAATTAATGGTTTTTAAAGACTGTAGCTGAAAGAGCTGTTTACAGAATGGATTACAGGGCTACACAAAGAAAAGAACAATATATAACAAGAATTCAGGAATCACATAGAGCTGCTTTAGATACCAGAATTTAAAGCTGTTGGATCAGAAGCACTCCTTATGCATATATTGCCCAGCATGACAAGCCAAGCATATCATGATATATCCTCTACTGAAATATGAGAATAAAAGCAGTGTGTATAGATGAACATTTCTACATTTGCACTTATTAAGTGATAATTAAACAAAGATTGTAATGATACACTCTTTACATGGGACAATTGCCTTGTCTAGAAAAGTGCCAATACAACAAACATTTCTTTTCTTCAGAGGAGATTGATTTGAACTTGAAAATAGCTTTTGAAATGGTTCCAGATAGCAGGTAGTAGGACCAGGCAGGTGTTGACAACTTAATTTAAAACCTCCCACTGACTTAATCTGGCTCATGTGAAATAATTCTGTTAATTCTTACACTGCTGTATGCATTCATTAACTCTCTCCTCTTTCCAGTCACATGCATCCACCTCATCCGACTGACACTTCCATTCTATGTAGCAGTGTGGATAAGATGAATTGTAAAAAAGTTAAAGTTGGTTGTGGTTAAAGTTTGGAACTGTTGTGGTACTAGGTCTTCTCATTGATCCCTTGTACCTCAGATACTGTGAAGTTATATTCATAGTTTAAAAAGATTTTTTTTAAACCATTTCTTAATTTGCATTGTGTAATAAGCTAAATGGACCCCATCTCCTCAAATAGAAATATGGGCTGGAAATTAAATATATAGCAAAGAATAGTCACATTCAAGTCCAGAATTTTAACTGCCATCCTTATTTTAAGGTTGCAAGAGAGAAACAGTAAAATTATTTTCAACCGTTTCACTGAGCAATAATCTTATTATGAGTTCACAGATTAACAGGTAATCTTGAGCATCCCTTCTGAGCACATGTGAAGGTTGTCTATTTTTTCACCTGATTTGCAAGGTTGAATACTTTAGACAAGTAAACTTTACCTGGTGTTTTAAATGACTCAAGCACACAAAAGCAGTCTTTGGTATTTGCTACATAAGCTTTGTTATATTGATCGATGGATGGATGTTTGTTAACTACTAAACTATTTTAAAATTGCAATTTCTTCTCCACCCTGGTCCACAAAAATGACAATTACTTTCGATTGTGTGTAGGTTTCAGGTAGATATACCCTAAGTAAACTCCTCACTGCTCCTGCTACATGCTCCCTGCTGTTTGAGTTCATGTTTACCCATGTCAACCCTTACTAATGCACACATTCAATTATATACCCCTCTCCAACAGAACTATCAAAATGACTGTTTGTTTGTCCACACGGAGTATTACAGTGTGCATGTTTGTTTGCATGCTAAAGTGCTTCCATTCATGCCTGTAGGCTACTCCAGAGATTTGTGGTTTTGGCACCTGAAGATGTGGGCCGTCAAAACAAAACCGCCTCCTATCTCATCTCGCGGTGGAGCACGAAACAAAGACGCTCCTCACTGGATTGGAGAGAAGATTATACTGGAGGGTGGGGGATGTCATGTCAAACTGATGCTCCAGCTACATAAGCTGGCTGGGAAATCTAATTTGAACATCACTATTTAGGGGTGGTCTTTGACTCATTATAGATGGGATGGCAGCCATTTCAGACAATGCAACCTGTATTCTTAGTCTCTGTGTTGGCACATGATGTCGTCACAATAATTTTTGGACACATGTCGTGTTTTATGACACTTACATTTTTTAACACAATAGTGATAGTTTGAGCTACTCAGAAACTGTGGTGTGTATAAAATGTGCTTATTTATTTTGTGACGTAGATTGTTGGAGGAATTTAAATTGTACCACAATGTTTCATAGAATATACCTAGACTATACATACACTACATATTAACCATCTCAAAAGTAACCAAAAAGACAATCTTATTCTCTTTTTAAATCTGGCTGATGGATTTAAATCTAAATATTATTAGAAAGGTCAAATTGCATTGTATAACAGGATAGTAAACAACAACATCCTGTGTGTGGTTCAATGTATAATCACATGTTTGACACACGGTACCGGGCTAGGTAAGGGCTTAATCTGACATCATTAGTCGTGTATTGTCAGACACTGTCTTCTTGGCAGTCAGGAGTTCCCTTTTCATTTCCACATCAGATCATCACTTAGATTCTGTTTACTTTACGTTTAAATTTCTGATCGTGTGTACTCGTGTGGTGTTTCTCCACAGCAGGTGAAGTTAAGATTTCTTCATATATGCCTGTTGCTGTATTTCAACAACAGCTGTCTTCTTTCCATTTTCCAACAAATTGCAGTAATTAACATTGAATTTTTACATTTGAAAAGGCTGATAGAAATTTCAAACTTTATAGAAAAATCCTCACTTTTACTGATTTAATTCTTTTTTTCAACTTTTTCAAGTTGGTTCTCCCCCTTCTTTATACTTCTTCTCAATACTGGAGATACTTAGTTTTGCAGGGTGTATCATTGAAGAAACATGTTCACGTCCAAGTAAAATCACCAAATAATTTCATAAGATGCGGGTTACTACTTTGTTCACAAAAGCAATAACATGTTTTTTGAAAGTCTTACACACTTAAAGATGCAGTGCGTCTAATATGACAAAATGCATAGTATTTGATGTTGTCTATTATAGTTCAAAAATCAAGAGTAGCATCTACAACCTCACTGTATGTCTGTGAACACAGCACAAATTAAACCTAGTTGCTACAGCATTTTCAGCACTTAATTAGCATTGGCTAAAGGGGACTTCTTTTATAATCATAACGTCCACTTCAACGTCTTGTTCGCATATTTGTAGCAGTGCTGCTATATTGTGCTGTGTACGTACGATCAGCTGTCATGTTTTGAAACTACACAGAACCAAGCTTCTTACATCATTTTTTTTCTCTCCACCAGCCAAGCAATTAGTTCTCCCTTAGACAGAACATTCCACCACTGAGCTGGAGGCACCAAATCAATGTCTGTGTAAAAGGGATAGCTGGACCAAAGGAACAGTTCACTCAGGATGCCAATGCGGTTGTGTAAACTTCAATCTCAGTTGCAGAACGCTGTATAAAATCACATATGTGGTTCAGCATAAACAAAAAAAAAAAAAAAAAAAAGGCTGGTTCATTTTACGGCATCATTGCGAAATCTCATGTAAAAGTGGCCATTGTGTGGCTCTGGGGAGGGGGAGGAGAGAAACAGTTGGATGGAAACTGGACTATTGACTCACTGCCCTGTAAAGGATAAATAGCCTTGTTGTGGGGTCTGCCTGACCTGGCGAGTGATTAGTATTTCAGCAGAGGACTAGCTGAAGTGAGAGAGAGAGAAGGCTGCTTCACTTTGCTCTTTGCCCTGTCTGGTTCAATTACATGTTCCACTGTCACAGCAGCAGCACACTTAATCAGGTAATGCCAGGGTTTAAAGTCATCCCCCTAACGTCCTCCACAGATTATAACCCTGCTCACACACTGCTTCAGCAGAGCGAAAAAAAAACACAACAAACCACTTTCTTTATCACTTCTTCTTTCTCCCCAATGTAGATCCAAATGTATATTTTGTTCAGTGATTTGTAGAATTTTTAGAAACTGTGTGTGAGCTTTCTGTGAGATTAACCATTGTCCTGTCACATTCTCAGTCTTTGACTGATACAGTGACATTATTCTGTCAGATGGACAACCCTGTGTGTGTGTGTGTGTGTGTGTGTGTGTGTGTGTGTGTGTGTGTGTGTGTGTGTGTGTGTGTGTGTGCGTGTGTGTGGGTGCGCGTGCGCTCGACAGAGATACACAAAGTATAAAATTACAAATAATAGGATTAAAAATTAAAACAGAGTG
>CAAKHD010037015.1:209317-225936 GCA_901007705.1 Fistularia tabacaria
TTATGAAAACAAGGGGGGGGGGGGGGGGGGGGGGGGGGGGGGGGGGGGGTTGTAGGTTCTGTCACTTTCGTTTGCCGGATGGAAGGGACCAAAGCTGGCACCATGCTGTAGAAAAGCTGCTGTACACATTTGTGTTTACTGTCCCTGAGGTGACAACTGAAAGAGCTGTCTGTTGCTATTTGAGCAACAGATGTGAGGGCACCTGGCAGAGTTGCATCTGCATCAGGAACCCATTGAAATCTGCTGGCATGGTGACAAAATGTTACAAATAAGTTGTTGTTTTTTTTCGAGCTAGTCAATAGTTCTGCTAAAGTCTCCAAGAACAGTGTTTTGTTTTTTTTAAACTGTGTGATAAACTGTTACTTGTGTTTAGCCATCTTCATATTTCTGTTTAGTTTACAGTTGTACCATTTTTCAATTGTTAGCATTTTGCAGTTGAAACATGGATTAACAGTAGAAAAACTTGTTTGTCCACCTTCTGAGTACACAACAATGTGTTCCCTCACAGCTGTTGAGAGTGTGACCAGTGTTTTACACAGCAAGTGCAGGGTGGAGTTGGTGTGCCTGAAATTAATGGGTAAAATGTATAGAAATGAAATTGCCGAAGGAATTTGCTCTACTACTAAGCCACTAGCGATTTTGATGACACTGGTTGAGGTTTGTGCCTATTTAAGCTTTGACGTCAGGAGAGAAAAGTTCCTCAGAGAAAACTAGTCACATCACAACCTGTAATGTTTGCCTTCAGTGCATTTTAACTGATGATAGTCGGATTCACTGTCTTCCTCTGGCCCATTTAACACATTTCCTAAGCAGTTAACTTTATCTTCAAGTTTTATTCGCCCGTCCCATGGGCCATGTATATGCGTGTACATGGAGAAATTGTATGAATAGTGCTTTCATTTTTGTTGTCAATTTACATTCCAATTTGATAATTTTACTTGTTTTAGACACGACATTTCTCACTGCCTGAAAAAATCGAACCACGTGATTCATCTAATCTAACATTTGTAATTGTTGAGTCACTTTGCCCCGTAGAAAGATTAAATAGTCCTTAATTGTTGCTAAGATTGGGATCTTAACCATACTTGGAATGACTTGTCCAGAGCAAAAAGACCAGGTGATTACATTAGGTTAGACATCAGCCTTGCTCTTTACTGAATTGAAAGCCATTAGTTGGTCATTCAGAAAGCTACCAGTTGAGGCTCCATTGGTATTTAGCCCCTCTGTGACCTGGCCATTATGTTCAATTTCTGGCACATGAACCATCTACACTTTGTTCAATGTGAACCTGATTTGTCGGCTCATTAGCCTTGTTAGCCCTGTGTGGGTGTCAAATGCATTTGACTCATAAGGAGCCCTTTGCCAACTCTGGGAGAAAGGAGGGATTACGACTCCTAACCCCCAAGATTAGGCCCGAGACTACACTCACCTATCGTGATCATTGTCTCTATCTCAAATGCCATTTGTCTTAATTTGTGCAGGCTTTTACTATGTGACCTTGAAAATTTTAATTTGGCTTACATTCAGTTCTTTTTTTTTTTTTTTTTTTTTAAATCTGTTTCATGTCACATTTTTTTTCAGTTGACACGTACTACTTTTTTTGCTCCAAACTTGCTCCAAATACAGATTCATTGGCCACCATCTGTTTAAAGAGAGTATTGAAACATTTAAATCTAATGACCTTCACATTTGACCTTGTTTTGAACGCCAACAGATGGTTGGAATTCCTTGTGTGTTTGTCAAATGAGATGTGCCAGTGATCTTGGGTCAGAGATTCAAAGGTGTAAAGCTGTGGAAGTCATATTTTTCTGTCCTTAGGTATTTTTGAAACTGTTTATATCTCTGTCTGTACTTGAAGAAGATTTTTTTTTTTCCCAAGTAGATCTGATTATATCATGTCAGTATTCAGCATAATATAAAGTGTGCCCATGTGCCTCCATAAGCTCAGTGGCAGACCTTGGATTACTAAACCCCTCTCTGCCAAAGGGATTCATCGTTCAAGCATAGACAGTTCCTCACTATAGAACAGAAAGCAGCCCTATTCTTAGGTTGTCCTCCTTATCAGCGTATGCATGAGTTTAACTTGTGCATGAAGGCTAAAGTACCGGATAGAAATCACCACTAGCCTTCAATCATGCCAGTAATTTTGTCCTTAGTTATATACCCATAATTTTCTACAACATTCTTTTTTCACATTTTAGGCTTGCTGGTATAATATATAAAATGTTGTTTGGTATGGCCTTAGACAGCAGTGAGCACATAATAAAGGATGACATGGGCTGAAATGATCTCTATCTGGTATTTTTGTTTTCTTTTTTCTGTGTGGTGGCAACTATCTGTGATTTATATCAGCCTGTTGAAGCTGCTGATTGATTCTCTGAGAGGAAAAGGGCAATCATTGTCCAACAGGGAATTGCAAACCTGCCAGGCTAACACTGGCTCCCTGTGGAGGCTAATCATTAGAATAAAAACCCATACATTTTCATTTGATTTTAAATGATTATACATTTTATCATTTCAGTTTAAATGCATCTTGAAACATTTATTACGAGTTGCAGTGAAGCATCTGTTCAAAGAAATTACATCATTAGTCAGGAAATGGTTATGTATGATGTACACAATAGATGTGTAAAATGTTTGATTTCTGCATGAAATTGCCTTCCTGTTGCAAATCGCTTTTATCGACCAAGTGTTTTTGACCCCCACCCTCTCTGACGCTTTTCTGAAGCCCTAGCACAGTGAACCTTTCAGTACAGCTTAGGCCTAAACCCTACACACACAGGTTTTTTTTTTTTTATCAAAGTGCTGTCACCTTGCCTAAAGTCCAAGGTATTTGTCAATTTTGAATCTTTCAGAGAAGTCAAAAAACATTTGTGGCAGAAACACTAACAATTATTCAATAGCCCTATCGCCATTGTTCTATTTAGGTGATTTAAAACGCATTACTGTGTAATCTAGTTTAGTAGAATGTTCTGTCACTCAGTCCAGATCAAGGGTCGGGCTGAATGTGAGCATGTGACAGCATTAAAGCCTAGGGGAAATTCCTCTAGAGGATGAGAACCTAAAGCCGAGCAGGACAGAGAAGGAAAGGAAGAATGCAGAGTTTAGAAAATACGGCATTCTGAAATTGTTACAAGAACATGACGTGGAGCATAACATTCACGACATGTTGTATTTCTTGTTTTCCCAGTTGGCATGTAGCTATCTGCATAAGCAAATTAAAAGTATTTGCCTAACATTTTTTTGGCATGGGCATTTAAGGAACTTCTATTTATCTCTGACTCCTCACATTTCAATACTTTGACTACATGTACATACAGTGGCTTGAAATAGTTTTTATCACTTTTTCCCTTCTAGCTTTGGCCATGTGCAGTGTTACGAAAGCAAATCGTTTTACTCTCCAGTTATGTCAGCGCATGACATCACGTGAGTGCATTCCTTTGCTGGCTCACTTGGCAGGTATTTGAAAGAAATTTGGGCCAAGAAGGGTTGGTTGCACTAAAGATACATTTACAGTAGCCTTTTTGGTATAGTCAAATAACCTAGTAGAGTCCTATTTTGAGTAGTCAGTTGTATTTTCTGAATATACATGTGGGAATATGACATTAAATTGAAACTTTTCTCATGTCTAATTAGTTATGTGCCATCATTAAAAAGGCGCACCGCGTTCCACCATGTAATAGGCTTTGAGGTCCCTTAGGAGTGGAAAAGCCCCCTTCAGACACTTAACTTTCAATCCATGCTAACATAATGACAACTGTTAGTAAAAGATAAGGTGACATCATTTGGGCCTCAACCACATTAAAAGTTACCTGATTGCTTTGACTTTATAAGCCACAGGGTGAACAAGTTGAAAGACAATGAATATCTGCAGCTGTTTTAATGGCTGTGCTCTCAGGAAGCTACTTCTTTTCTGTCTACTAAGGAGCTCTAAATTTTGCATACATCTCTGAACTGTTCTCACTCTCAAGCAAAGTGAGGTGGCTGTATTTTTAAAAAAAAATTTTATTTAGACAATCAATTGGTACAGTTATTAATGCCCATAACCTTGGGATTTTTACTCACTGACAGCCACAAACAAATTTTTACCTGCCGGTCTAAATTTGGCAAAATATATGCGCTTTGTCCCATGTAGCAGATTCGGTTGATGACACCTTGTATTTCTATATATATATCTTGCAATCTAGTTTTTGGCTCATTATAGCGGCATTTTTCCCCGGGTAACCTTTTCGAAGTTTATTTGTCCTGCAGAAATTCAAAAGGAGCATCCCTGACCTCATTCTGTAAGAGCAATGATGCCACTGTCACCGCCTTTGCGAAAAAGAAACTACATAGGGATTCAAAAGCTACATTGACTGACAAAATAAAAAAAATTACATTAATCCCTTTTCAAAGTATTCCTACTGTTTTGCTAATGTATGCTTTCGTCCGAGTGAAGCTCCTGCTTTTCCTGATATACATTGCTAATTATGTTACATGTAACAAAGTGTAGGTCTTTTTTGTAAGGTAAAGTTAAAGCTACTGCATACTGCTCAGCCATGTCTTCCTTCCATTTGCATGTAAGTTGCCATAGCTGTGCTCAGAGGCACCTCATTAAATACTTTGTTTGTTTATCAGATTTGCAGTGTTCACTTCATATCTAACAGGAGATTAACAGTGGTATTCCAGACAGCCTTGAGTGTTTGCTGCACTAAAGTACAACACAATCAAATCTGGAGAGATGAAATTGTTGAGGTTCTCTTTGGGAGTGACAAGGATGGATAGGATCAGGAAGGAATCCATCAGAGGGACAACACACGCTAGATGCTTTGGATATAAAGTCAGAGAGTCAAGACTGAGATGGTTTGGGCATGTACAGAGGAGAGAGAGTAAATTTCTGGGTAGACAGATGCTGGGGTTTGAATTGTCTGGCAAGAGTTCTAGAGTAGAACCAAGGAGGAGGTTTATGGGTGTACTGAAAGAGAATTTGAAGTTAGTGTGGGAGTTGGTTTGAGAGAAGAGGATGCAGAGGTTTGGGTTCGATGGAGGCAGATGATTCGCTGTGGGGAGGAAACAGCTGAAAGGAAAAGAAGAAGAATCAAATATAGGTTTGAAAACCAATACCTTGTTCTAAAAGGAAACCCTTAGAAATTTGTAAAAAAAAAACAAAAAAAAAACAATAAACAGGTTCTTATATCACCGATTCAGCTATCAGATCAAGCTTTTATGTTTAGAGAATAGACTTGTGACATTAAGAGAGGAAAAGCCATTCACTATACTCTAAATCAAATCAGCTTTGCTCAAACCGCATTGATTGTCTTTTCGTTTAAAATGAATCCACAAAATATGTATTTACGAGTGATGAATAAACATTTTTTGAATCACATCTAACTCCTCGTAGTTGGTCATAGCATTGATACAAAAGTGTATTTTTGTTGCTCATCACCTACCCAAATTGTTGCACTTTTCAACTGTCATCTCTAGCTGTAACTGTGAG
Source organism: Fistularia tabacaria (assembly GCA_901007705.1). Taxonomy (NCBI): domain Eukaryota; kingdom Metazoa; phylum Chordata; class Actinopteri; order Syngnathiformes; family Fistulariidae; genus Fistularia; species Fistularia tabacaria. The sequence continues at coordinate 214,794 of CAAKHD010037015.1, forward strand.
ACCATCCTCCCCCACTAACTGCCAGTAACCACAGCCACCCGGCCAAATTTGCAGTTCTGTTATGTTATTAAAACAACATTGGGTGCTCTTCAAAACTATGTTTGCATTGTGGTGGTCGGCTTGCCCGACTGAGCCCAGCTCCATTACCCACCCTCTTGGTACCCTGCTCTTCATGATGGTTTCCAGGAGGAAGACTTCATCAAATAAAGTGAAGCAGTGTATCATATTTTACAGGTAGTTTTAAATTTGAAAAATAATGTTAATTACAAAAGTAGTTTAGAATGTCAGTGAACACTTGGACTTTATGCAGCTTTGGCCCTTAATATCTTTTATGACAATAATGGTGCAAATTATTAGCAACTGTACATCTCAATTGTGTTTTTCCCTTTTTAGCAGGGAGAAGTGGATGATGCTGAAAGGTTTCCAAGTGTTGCCGTCTTGTTGCGATGGCCTGAGGGACTCTCTGGACTGAAGCAAAGGTGGGAAGTGTTGCAGCACCAACCTTTTCAACTGCACTGTGAAGAAATTGGACACTGGGTCTGGATAACAGAAAATGACAGATGTCAACAAAATTTCATCAGGGTGTTACATTTACAGACCAAGGCATTGTCCATCCAGAATACAATGGGGAAAAAAACAGGAATAAGTGAAGATTATAGTTTTTGCAATAGATTACAAAGATAATCTTTTATACAGTTAAAATATAAGAAGTAAGCAACAGTTTTCTATCAGTCAATCCCTTTTGGAAGTACAATATTTAAATACTTAACAGGAGGATGAATGCCTTTAAATTATACTTGAGAAAATGGATTTATCTAATTACTTTTCATACAACTCTTCCGAACTGCTCTGCTCCATCCATAGATTTTTTCTGCAGCTGTGTCCTAAACCGTAAAACATGAGTATGAGTGACAAGGCTGTTGTCAGAGTAGAGTAGAAGATGATGAAGTCTATTCACATTTTAGCACCGCATCTTGTCTACAAGCTCACAACAGGGCATGAAGTTAATATTCAGACAAAATGGGTTATTTCAGCACTGCACTATCTGATTATATATCATGAAGTAGTAAGCAACTTGCCCAGAATACCTTTTACTCCACTGTTCAGCCGTGATTCATACTTTGATTGATAACTGAGAATAACAACTGCAGTACCAATGTAACCAAAGCATATTTGTGGCATTACAATACAGTCTGTAGAATACAAGCTTTCATATCTCTGCACACACAAGGGAGACGTGTCTCAGATAGTAGAATGGCCCTCGGGCTCGGGATATCTTCAGCATCAGCTTAAGAGCATTTGAAAAAGATAGTCTTGTAAAAATTGCTTTTACTAGGAAAGCATAATGGACATCATCCTTTTACCATTTACAATAGCTAGCATATGCACTACTTGGCGGTATACATCTGCAAAATAATAAATCTGGTGGTATCACTGGCAAGCGTTCCCTGACTTGAATAGTTGTCTTGAAAATCTGCTCCATTGTCAAGCAGCAGGTACGATGACAAATTATACATACCTGTCAGACAGTTGATGAAATACCAACTTGATGAAAAAAATTTGATGGACACAAATAGAGTGTTAAGTGAGACCTGGCTGACGTTGTAAGGAATAATGACGGTATGGGTGTCTTTTTCAGAATCAGGATCATTATTTTCCCTGTGGGGCAACTGGAGAAGGGTTGAATGTTGAGTCCCTTAGTTACAGTGAAGGGAATTTTTAAAAAGACATTGTGGACAATTACGCTTCAAAGGGAAGTCATGTTTTATTCCACCATGTCAAATCCCAAGTGTGCAACACAAGGTCTACCAAGACATGGTAGATGAGTTTGATATGGATGAACTTGATTACCCTTCCAGAGCCCTGACCTTCAACCCCTTTGGGATGTCTTAAGTGGTAGGTTAGGTTTTCTTGTTCTACATAAGCGCCCAACATCAACAATGTTCTCTTTTAAAGAATGAGCAAAAATTCACACAGAAACAGTTCAAAAGTTCTTCCAATACAAGTAGAAGCTTTTTTGCAGCACTAGGAAGACCAACTTTATTTGAATGCCATAGATTTAGAGATGGATATCATAGAATCTCCCGAGGTGGAATGGCTAAGTGCCCCCATACTTCTGACATACAGCCTTGATGTGGTAATGCATACTATATATGTATGATTTGTAGTTAAGTTGCATTTTTCATTTAAGTCTTCTGATGTATTTTAAAAGTTTAATTTCAGCTCATTAATCATTGATCGGATCTTGTTTTTGCAACTCTTTGAAGGAAAGCGCTTTATAAACAAATGTATTGTTATTATTATAGATCAGCTCATTATGGACTGTTTCTCTAATTACCTTACCTTATGTGAGATTTTGATTTCCACATTGACTTCAGATTCTACCATTGTCTCACACTGACAGCCACAGATGAAATTTAAGTCTCGATTGTTGTGGAGAGGTGCTTACTTCTACCAGTTAATCAATTTCTTCATCTTTTTGACTCTTTACCTTGCTTTCTCCCCTGATTGCAGCTCTTCTACCCTAAGTGTATTTTTCTTGACAGTCAGCCTAGTGCAGTGTGCTTATTATACTGAAAGCCCTCCCTTTCCCTTCCTGCGACATACTGAAGTGACTGCCAGTGTTAAAGATTCATGAGCATGATCAGCTTTCAGTAAAAGGGGGGCTGGCTCTTGGTTGCACTCCAGCACTTTAGAGCCATTACGTTTCAGTGATTCTAGAGTGGACACGCTCTTGAGTGGAACTTGGTAACAGGCGTACTTCTCTGTCGACTACTAATCAAAAGTGGGTTGTTTTATGTGTTTTTGTATCACATACTCACTGTTATAAGAGATGCTGATATTAACCTAGCGTGGTGTAATGCAACAACCCCTCCATAAATTATCCCATCATGAGGATGATAGTGTTTTTGTGAGACATATTGATTTGTATTAGTGGTTTTAGTGGGTTGCACTTAAGTTTTTACTTTCCTGACCCCTCATTTATGTAAATAGGAAGGAAAAATAATTATCATCACCTCTTGTTAAGTGAAACCCCTATACACAAAGTTATTGTTTTATCCAGGAATATGTGGGCTAAGTAAAATAGGTTTGTTCCCTATGTTGCCCTAGTTAATCGCAAACATCTGCTCACTATAGAGAAATACAAAGTGTGATGTGATCAATTGAAGGGGTCACTGTGTGCTAGATCAGTGCTCTACAAAGTGGGGTAGGAAACCGCAGAGGATTTCAAAAATAAAATAAATTACCCCGAAAATGAATGTCGACTTCCATTTTTTTACAAAGTAATTTTCCTCTATAACTTTGTTTTTTAAATTTCTTTCATTTGGAGAAATATTTGTCAATTATTTTTGCCCGTTATTTTTCACATAGTCTATCATGCAGCCAGATTTGAAGATTATAAGAAAATGTATACTATTCTCATGTAACTTTATTAAGGTTTTAAAAAAATGAAATACTTCAGATGTAGATATTCCCATTCAAAATTTTGATGCGCTCAAAGGTTCCAAGGCTACTGGGAGCCACAAGTCTCTGACTGGCAGCAAAGCTGTAAAATATTGTTAAAGCTATCACTTTAATTGATGGCCACATTGTCAGAAGGGTAAGAGTTACCAGAGAGAACAGAGAATTGAGCCCAATCAATTTTTATTTATTGTTATTCTGTGCTTTAAGTAGAACTACTGTGGCAGATTGAGCAATTGCATCACCGGATGTATTGAGCAAACATTAGATACTCATGAACCTCCCTTGTGAAAAGGACCCATGACCTATTTTGGTGCCTTTCCCCCCTCATCTTGGTAGGCTGTCTCTTTACTTGGATCAACCATTTTGTCAATGGCTTGTCCTGCCATTGATGTCATTTGGCTATAGGATGTAACATGATGCGCCTGTTGTTGAAAATAACATTCAAGGTACCCTTACTCTTAATCTCTCTCAATCCCTTATCTCATTCCTCCTTCCCTCTCCCTGTTACACTCCCTTGACCCAGACCTGCCATCAGAGCATCAAGGCAACAGCAACCGTCAGAGAGGCAGGCTCTGCTGACAACCATTACCAAACTGAGGCCCACGGAGTGTGACTTTACATACATGATTGTGTTTAATACAGATCATGTGTGTTTTTTAACCCTCAGCATCTCATATCAGCCTCTGAAATATTTAGATGTAAAAATGAGAAGACATGAGTTATAGGGGCCGCTGCTCTGTTAGAATTTCATCTTTACTTGAGGCCAAAGTAATTACCCATGGTGCAGTCCTCAATAACCTATTTTAAAGGAGTGCTGCTATATTCCATTTTTCTCCTGTAGTGGCAAGAAGCTACATGAGGACAGATAACACACTATATCTACAGACATTGTTCTTTGTCCCACAGTGGTTTTGCTCTTTCTGGAAGGGCCCAGGTTATTATAGTATAGGAGACTTCAGACATGTAGTATCTGATGCAGTCATGTCCAGCACCCTCTGAGCTACAGACACAGTAGGTGTGTCTATAATCAAAGCCCTGCTAACCATTATGATTATATACTGCAAAATGCCCTCTCCAGACACCAGCGTTTTTCCTTTGCATCATGTTCCTACTGGCATGGATGATTCATGGATGATTTTTTTAAAAAGCACAACACTGATGACATGTTTGCAGTCTAATTCATGCGAGCTATAGTAATTGGTTTTTTTGGGGTTTTTTTCTTATTAAATGACCTACCGTGACAGTATTTAATATCAGATTTAGCTTATGGAGAAGAAGCTAAATTTTGAACTCTGACATATCCTACACTCAGCTATAATCAGTGATAAAGGTTACTTTAAGTGTTAAAGGTTACTTGAACATTGCCTTTGCTGCTCCAAACTTTGAACAATATGTATTTTCTAGAAGTTGCAGATCACAATGAAGAGTCAAGCCACTAATGAGCCAATTGTATTTTACAACTTGTTTCTGCTGCTTTCAAGTTTCCAAAAAATAATCACTGCAGAGGTGAATACAACTTGCTTGCCTAGATTATTTTAGAAGGAAAGGGTATTGGTTTACTGCACTGTTTTGAATGCATTAAACCACTACATTCAATACCGATCCCTTAAACATTGTTTTTAGATGAAAATAATTAAATAAATTAATTAATTAAAAATATATATATTTATATATATATATATATATAGAGAGAGAGAGAGAGAGAGATAGATGGATAGATAGATAGATAGATAGATTTAAAATAGGATATATTTTTAATATTTGTCTAAAGTGACTGACAGGGCCATCTTTAAATATGATTTTTTTATGAGGCATAATTTGATTTATTATTATTTTCTCCGTATATGCCACATTGCCATAATAAACCAGGCCCTGCTATTCAACCTCCTGTTATTTAACTGATACTATTATATTGGTGCCTGAGGAAAGTAGTCATTACAAATCCTCATAGGGCTAATGGGCCTGACCTAACAACATAAAAATCACCTACAACCAGCTGCACTTCGCCAAAATATTATAGCATGCATGTCCACCATGGGGGAAGTTTTCTTGGATTTGAAAAGTCCGATGTGGAAGGAAGGACAAAGTGTCTCAACATTTATTGAGCCACGGTTTTGGCTGATCATAGAAATATAAGCAACTAGCTCAATTATCACAGCAGGAAAGGTATTGGAACACCAAAGAGTGCATATGGTAATCATTGCACGCATGCACGCACGCACACACACACACACACACACACACACACACACACACACACGTCTTTGTCTGTCTATATATATAAGTGTTTCTTTTTTGTCCCATTTAAAAAAATGTGTCTAATTTTCTACTTTGGGATTCATAATGTGGCCTCTGATCCATAAGATCAGGTAACTAACGGGAGCCCGTCATTGTGGGAATAAGATTCAAAAGGTTGGGCAATAGCAGCCTTGTGTCATGTTGGAGAGACTTCACATCCTCCAGCAGACAAGCCCAGATCAGATCTTGGAAAGTTACTTGCCTCTGTGTGTCCTCTGTTGCGTTTTCATGTGGTTCAGACATCAATGCAGCCCAAATTTGTCAAGCCTCAGAGGTAGGATTTGTAGTGTGATGCAGCACACTATGCACAGGTTGTACCAGCTGAGTTGGACAGGAGAAATAATGGCCTCCAGAAATCCAGGCAGCAGGACTTGTCATTTCTGTGATCCTCTGTTGCCAGACCAGTTGGCTCCAACTCTGTTCTGATGTGTCTTCTTTTGATACCTAAGATATAAACAATGACACATACCTATAATCACCTCCCTCAAGTGCATTTTGTGCTTTCAAAGTCATTGTGTTTATACACTTGTATCCTGTTATCTTTCTTGATCGAATGAACTGCCTCCAAGAAATGATGTTAGAGACACTGTTCAAATGTTTCTTAATTTATATTTCATGCATTTCAGAGACTGATGCAGTAAAAGATTAAAAAAAAGAGTCAAATGTGTCCGTCATTCGTCTGATAAACAGTGTTCGTGCATTTGAACATTCTCCGCACTGTTTTGCTGAGGCGAGTCATTGATGTTGCTATTGTATTTTACCTCATTTTATCCCGAGTTTCCACTTGCACAGGCCATGATGAAGATTAAATTTGTGAAGTATTGAAGGTCTACACCGTCAGCTCATAGACTATTTTATCTCTTTTTCTGATAGATGTTGTGAGGATTTGAGTTGTTTAGTACCCTTTCGTACCCTTGCTTTAGAGCAGCCAAGAATTTGCATTAAATGTTATGTCCTTAGATTAGTTACATGCCCATTTGTAATTTTTTTTTTTTTTTTTTTTAATCTTTATTTAGCATTTGCAGTGCTTCGCTAACCACAGCAAACAGCTATCTGTACCTATTAAAGATTGGTTTTTGAGGTTGTTTTCATTACTTATTATCAGTGCAGGTCGTGAAATGTAACACTGAGGTATTCTTTAATCTGTTTTGGCTCGGACTCCACTGAATAAAGCTTCCCTCAGATTTAGTAGATAAGAGTCAGGGATCAATCGGAAGCCAATTTTGTGTTTGGTTTTATTAACATACGGTATGGTTCTTGAAGAATGTAGTTTATATATTTTTGTGGATAACTATTGTCATTAAAGACATGCTGCAAAATTTTTATTAATTATTTATGCTGCTTTTGAAATTTCCTTCTTAATTGCAAATAAAATCAGGATTAGTCAAAATCTTAATGTCATTATTTAAAACATGGAGCAGATTTCCAACCCCAGCTGTGGTGAATATTTTTAAATACAGTTGTTGAAAAGTCGTCCTTTCCCTTTCTTTATTGTAAAAGGTTAGAAAAGCTGTTTGTCATAGAACAGAGGTGTTCTTGGATGTTCAATATTTCTCTCTTCTGGCCTGCCTTTTAATTCATTATCTTACTGATAGGAAAGTGGAGCAAGTAGAAATAAAAAGCTACATTTTAGATGTTATTTAGTGGATAAATCATCTGACTATCTGAAAATATTGAAAAAAAACAGTAATATAAAATACAAATACTGTGACAATAAAGAAGCATGATTGCTGGAATCCAACTGACTCTTAATAGATTACTGGAAATTACATTGAATGAATTTAAAAAGAATGTTACTGGCAGCACTTGAGGCAAATTAATAATGGCAATTGCCCTGGGGTTGACATGAATGCAGCATATATCACGTATATCAAAAAGCACTGATAACTCTTTTTTTAGACTTCATCTTGGAAAACTTTCTTCACATTTATTATCAAATTACAGTAACTTATCACAACTAAATGAAAACAGCTTGGGTTTTCTCACGGACATTTTTGCTACAATGAAGCAAAAAAAGAAGCCACTTTGTAACTATTTAAAACAGATTTACTAGATAACAGACTTGTAGGGGTATATGTGCGGTTTGAGGGAATTCACCCCCTGTGGTGAATGTAGTATGTTAACTAAGGGACACAGCTTTCTATGATAAGTGTTTTATATCATGACGTTGCTTCCTGCAAGGTTTCAGGGCATTCCCTAGCAAATGAAGGCCCTCGCTAGTCTTTGCATGTAAACCCCCTCCCAACGACACCCTGTCAACCTGCTGAACAATCTGTCTTGCAGTCTGTTGTAGTGTCATTGAGACGTGCCCAGTTCCTCTAGTCTCTCTTTCTGTCCCAACATACAATGACCCATCATTATTGCCATGTCAAGGAGACAAAGGCACCCAATCATATCCAGCCCAGGGGGACAGGCACAACCAATGAGTGCTAGAATCCCCATGGTAACTTGTGCATAGAAGCCCAGGCACAACCAATAGGAACTAAGAATGCCTTAGCTGTCAGAATTTAATGCCCTGAATTCTGGTCTCATTAATAAAACTACATAACCTCTGCTATAGATAATGTTATCATTTCTATTAAAAGCATAGTGTCACAAAATCAAGGAACCCCTTTGGCATTCACAATTAAATAATGCAAGGACAAACGCAAAGTTATATTTGTTTCTCATTTGTCCATATTCCGCACAGACAAGAAATGGTCTTGAAGTCACACAAGTGTGCTGATGTGCTGTACCCTCAGTCTCCTCTGCCTCTCCAGCTAATCATTGCTTTGACTTTTCTGCACAGACCCCACCATTAACTCAAAGTAGGTCACTCTAGGCCAGAAGGGAGCCAGACTCAAGTCTGCATGGTCACTAGCTCTGTTTTTAGGTTAGCCTGCTTCTGCTAAGATATGCTATGCCACTCTGCTCTACATTATGCTGTGCTGTACTCTGTTCCGCCTTATGTAATGCCTGAGCTGTGCTTGTGTCATAGCTGTTTCTATGGTTAGATTGGCATTTAACACTGCATTCTCTTACCTTGTGCACTTTGCTGGGGAAATCCTTCTATTATTCTTTCCTTCGGAGTTAGGGTTTTTCACCAACACTTGTTGTTTTTTATACACTGAAAACATTCATCTTGTCTCGAACAACAAAAATTGTTTTCATAAACATGTCTTCATGTTGCCATTTCATTTCAAAGGCAACAAGTCTTTGGGATTGTAATAGCAGCAAATAGCATACTGCTGCATGTGATAACACCTGAGGCAGACATTAGAGCCATCAAAAGTTGATTCAGAATTATTTTGTGGCATAACTTTGCCTATTAGACTAGACAAAAAAAAGATCAATATATTATAGGGTATGTTCAAAAGCTACAGATGCCCAGATCTGCCAATATCCTTAAGGCAAAGTTTTCAGTTTTTTTTAAAAGAGTGCACAAGTTGTCTTTTCTTTTTCAGCGGGGTTTCTTAACCATGAAGAGGAAATTGTGTCAGCTTGGTAGTTTAAAAAAATTATAAAGGGGCTGATTGTTAAATGTGCTAATAGCGGCACAAACAACAGGACATGAGGACACACATCACACACCTGCAGAGCTGCAAGTAAAAAAATAAAACCCACAGTGAATATCCGAGTGGCCAATATAATTTTCATAAAAGTCTGGAACACCCGTGTGGAAAAAACATTTTAGAATTTATTAAATGATATTATATTATAGCCAGACTTTATAAAGTATAAAAAACGCATCCCTCATGATAAAATATGGCTCCCTAACTAATAGCGGTCATTTAAACAGAAACCCAAGGCATCAATTTATGTTGTGTTACTAACAGAAATGACCCTCACTCATCATGTCAATTTTAAAGGCACCAAAGAGCCTCATTCTAAATGAGTCATGAAATGTGCATTAATAAGTGTAGTCCCAGTGTGTAGTCCTTTGTGTCAGTGGTAGGACTGCCTAACCTTCTTTGGTGTAGAGAGAAATGCTTGAGGTACAATGTTTATCTCCTCTTTAGCTGTCTCTTTAATGAACCACAAGTAATCTCAACTCTAAATCAGAACAGCAATAATGCACATGACACAAATTGCACAAATGTAGTTTAAGTGTCATATGCCTCTGAAAATGTTCAGAAAATGGGGAGAACTGAAACAAGGTCTCCCAATTCATATTGTTCATGTTGATATTAAATGATATAAATTCCATCTTGTTTACTTGGGAGGTTGATCCGAAGCAGTTTGAACAGAATTCCTGTGTTCCATCAAATGTATCCGGAGTCTTTTTTTTTTTTAAGGGAATTGTTCAAACAATGTTAGTTGTATCTTCAGCAGTGGTCAACATTCAACAATAGTAAAAGTTTTGTTTTTGAGACAATTTACATTCACCAATGCCAGAATTCTCCCATGATTTTGAACAAAACGTGCTGAGGTTTCTTGGACGTTATCTATGTTACTTCTCTTACTTACATAACTTATCATCCATGTTCTGAGTTTTTGATTAGCCTTCAATTTTTTTTTTTTATGTGTTTATTCAGTTTTACAAATAAGTACACTACAGAAAAAGTGCACATTGACAGAGACAATGCATTAACTACAGTTTTATTGTTGTATTTTACAAGATGCTGAACAGCAACAGAAGGATACTTACTTTTTACTGGCTATCAGTGAATCAAACACTTAAGAAATGTACACCACATACCTCTGTTTATGTCTGGGGCATATACATCATATCTTCGAATTCAGGTGTAGTGGCTGCATATGTGACATGTTGTGGCTTTAGTCCAAACTGTTGTGACTTAAATATGAGGGTCAAGATAAGAATGTATTTCCTCGTTTACCAGAGAGATCAGAATTTTTACAATTGCTTACATTCTTTTTTAAACCGGGTTGGAGTTCTTTTTCATGTGGAGACTCGTGTATGATTTTGAAATCCTGTATAATGGGATTATCATACAAGTTTTAATATGAACTTATGTGTGTTAATTATTAGACAACCTGTGTGTTAGTTTAGTTCAAGCAGAGACAGGATAAGAATGTATCCTGTCTTTGTGACTGACAAAGGTAAACTGACGCAAGGCCTCAATGTTGACTGTTGACACATGCTGTAACTTTAACTCCATTCTGCCTTCACTGTTGGCTGGTTTTTGTTGGTTTCGTGTGACGAATAGGTTTTTCTGGGTACATGGTCGAGCATGCAGTCTGGTGCTTAGGGCTGAGCACTATGCTGTTATTTCAGTCTCTCCTGGGAGGGCTGTACTATCAGAAAGCCATGATTGGATCTCTGTCTCCACTCCATTTATACTTTTTTTTTTTTTTTTTTTTTTTTCTAAAGTCGGATCCACATTTGCCCCCGCAGATGAATTTGTTGGCACAAACACACACCCTTTGCTTTTTTCGCAAA
>CAAKHD010037015.1:225956-242534 GCA_901007705.1 Fistularia tabacaria
TTTTTCTGTGTGTTTTGTTTGGTCTCTGTCTCCACTCCTTTTTTTTTTTTTTTTTTTTTTTTTTTTTTTTCCAAGAGTGGATCAACCTGTGCCCCTGCAGATGAATATGTTGGCACACACACACACACCTATGGTCTGTTCGTCAAATACTTCAGGCTTTACTTCACATGAAAAATTGTGCCTGTTTGCGTTCATTTTTCAGAGGCTGATATGCATTGAGGATGAGTGGAGTCGGTGAAAACTCTTCTGACCCTGCGAGGGCAGAATCGCGCAAACGCAAAGAATGTTCTGCTGAACTTCTTGGACCTAGGTAAGATTTTCACACCTCAGACTCCATAGTTATTCTCAAATACTCTTTTCTTAAATGTTTGAATTGATGTGATTATTTTTCCAGGGATGGGTACAAGTAATGTTCTTCACATTAATGATCATCTGCAATAACACTCATCATCAATTAGAACTGTCAGAACAATCCCTTCTGAATGATGAACTACAACAGTATGATAATTATTGTAATATTGCAGATGGCACAGGTTTTCGTGATCTTACCCATCACTGAAGATCACAACAGCATCTTGCTACAAATCTGTTTCCCAACGAACACTTCACGAATTATATAAGATATTGAGTATTTTACTAGTAACACTGCAGTTGCTTAACTTTTTTTTCAATTTTGATACACTTTTAATCTGCCTAGTGTCAATGTATTAAAATATATGTTATACATATTATATATGCAAGTCACCTGGTTCAAAAATGGAATAATCAGTCACATCCTAATTGTAAACATTTATAAGTGTGGTAGAATAATACTTGCCATGTTCATTTACAGTGGTTTTCCTAAATGGCATCGTAATCCACCAAGATGTACCCATTCAGCCTCACTGAGTGGCAGATATACAACATATTTTAGTGCAAAACCATTTATCTAGTTATCCTATATTTATACATCTATAACAACCTAATGGCACTATTAGCTAAAAAACAATGAACTCTGAGTAAGCTCACACATGGAAAGAAACTGTCACCTATTTAGCTTCAGAACTTAACGGGCGCTGTGCCTTTTAACAGCAATTCTTGTTTTTTTAGTTGGAAATGATCATCAAATATATAATATTTCCACAGTACGAGCACAAAGAGGAAGTTGTAACTTGGAAGGGCGAACGTCAGCCTCATGTTTGTGATGCAGCAAATTAGGACTTGAGACTAGGTTATTTGTTATGACTGTTCAAATATCATAGACGAAACTGAAGTTGAGATAAATGGTTATTACTGTGATATTTAGTGTGTGTTGTTATATGATTATAGGGGAAAATATGTGTAACTTACACACTGATTAATTCCCCATAATACTATGACGTTCTTAACACTCAACACAAAATCTTTTACGAGTAAACATGTTTTGCGCATTTAGAAGACAACATCCTGCAAGAAAGGACATTTTATTTGTGCTGGCACCAAGCCACTCTCTTCACCCATAAGATCCCATTCCCTTCAGTTTTCTCTTGATGGAAAACCAACCATCAAAAACATTGCTACTAACATTCACAACCCATATCCCCTTTGCAAGCTGAACATTTTACTTTCTTGCTGCAGGCATGTTGGCCTAGGAGCTCATTAAAACACTCAGAGAAAGACATCCAACATTGAAGCGTATGGAAACGAACACTACCACTTGTCTTTCTGTTGCTAAGTGGGTGTAGCGGCAGTAAATTCCTCATACCCTCCCTCACCCATAATATGCCTGAAGAAGAAAAAAAAGAAAAGAAAAAAGAGACCACAACAATGAAATCATGCAGCAACGATAAATACAATGTATCCAGATTGTCTGTGTCTTTCTGGCCAACCAGAAGTTAAAGGGCAGAGCCGTCTGCCATTGTGTTAACTAACAGTAGAACGCTATTGAAGTCTGAAGTATAAATCTGCATTATTCATGTGAAGAGCACTCAAGACTTTTTTTTATTGATGCTGATCCATGTTGGCACAATGAAAGGACCTCAAATATTTCTAGCCATATGGAGAATAATTGATCCTTCTGCCTTCTCTATGCCAGGATTTCTTGTAGATGTTTTGTACAGTCGTTTGACAGCTTTATAAACGAGAGTGCTTCTCATTGATGCCCAGAGATGTGTGCATGAAAACTACTCAAGTGTATGTTTTTAGATTTCTGCTGCTCTTGGGTTTCTCTCAGACTAACCATTCATTTATTTATTTATCTTTCTTTTTTTTTAATTTCCGCTGCTCTTTGGTTTCTCTCAGACTAACCAGTCTTTTGATTGTTGTGGTAGAATTAGAAATGTCACGATTTCATTTACAAGCTAGTCACTTTTGGTCTTACATCTATCTCCCCCTCATTGTATCACCAACTTCTTTAATTCAGGGCTTGCTAAGATGCCCAGCAACAGACAGGTACTATAAAGTAATGACCCTCAAATTCCTCTCTGAGTTAGTTCACGCATACAAATGAACACACATGCATTTATAGGACTGTCTACATCCTGTTCTGTTGATACATTGTATAATACATTTTATCTCAATTTGTTCCTGAATTAAGGTATTTCTAATGTTTTGTTTTTTTAAATCATAAACACACTCTTTGGGAATCCATCCTCGACTGCTTTTTCTCACAACATTGTTCTCTTTGTCTGCAGTCCCAAGCGGAGCAACGAAAAACGCAACCGGGAGCACGAGAACAAATATATTGAAGAGCTTGCTGAGCTGATCTTTGCCAACTTCAATGACATCGACAACTTCAATGTCAAACCTGACAAATGTGCAATCCTGAAGGAAACTGTGAAACAGATCAGACAAATAAAAGAGCAAGGTATAAGTGGTGAATTTCTTTTTACGATGTTTTTTCAGGACTGTGCCTTTTGAAGAAAAGTTAAGGTTTATCTTCATGAGTAAGGGGAAAAAGAGACATTATTTAGGCGCATTGTATTCTGAAGCAGATTGGACAGTTCACATATAATCTGTGTAATACAAGTAAGCCTTGAACACCGGTTAGATTCGTATCCATTTATACTGTGAATCATGGGCCAGATAATAGTGTGAATAGCTTATGAATGTTGGTGCCTCTTCAAGGACAAAATAACGAAGATCTGTCCCGCAGGTGGTGTTTTCTGGTGCCAGTAGCATTGTTTTATTTAGATTTTGAATTTGATCCAGGCACATTATTAATTGTTATAAAAGGTAACAAAAAGTATTTTGTGCTTCCTCCAAAACTTCTACCATATCATATGCATATTCCAGGTAGGTTCTTTGTTGGATTTCCCACTTCAGCCCTGAGCCAGAACATCAGGCAAAGAAATCAGGGTGGCTATTTGTACTTGCCAGCTCCCAGTTTGAGCAAGTTTATGAGGAGTTTTTTGTATCATGTGTTGTGTTTGTGTAGTCCTCTGGGGGGGTTTATTGGCAGGTGTTGAATTTAACAAAAAAAGATAACTATAAAGATTTCTCGGTTAGTATCTTAGGGGTACAAAACTAAAGAGAGCAAACAAGACATAAACTTCAAGGAAAAAAAAGATATGTAAACTTGTGCAGGGGAAAACAGAAAAGTGGATTGATTCATACAAGATAGAAAATTTGAACTAATCCTAAATTTGGAATCCTGCTTTTTCTTAATTTGTAACCATGAAAAAATGTTATTGCTCTGTGTTTATTCACTAGACCCCTAGATTGGATTTGTTAGAAGAAGCTCTTCATATCTATTAAAGACAAATTGTGAAGTGAATATAGAGTGATGTAGTTTTGAGTAAACTTAGACCATGCATGAGTGAAAGCAGTCAAATGTCTGGTTGACAGAGAGCAGGCAGCTCCAGTTATAAATCGGCCTGATGTCATCTTGTTTTATGTGACTCATTGTGTTATGTAATGGTGAGCAGAATGTATCCAAAAACACACGCAAACTCTGGCTCCTGTTTCTGAGTCCCTTCAAGTTCCTGTATTCTCATTTATATACTTGCACCTTCTGTCCCTTCAACCCTTTCTTTTCTGAGATTTGCACATTTTGCTAGTTACATCCCCTGCCTGCCTATGAAGGCATAACAGTGTTCACTCAGCAGCCACAGATAAAAGAGCTAGACATTGCTTGTTTTCCTGCCTTGCTATTGAAGTCTAGAGAACAAATTAAAGACACCTTTTTACAGTTAACAGATTGTTGCTTAAACTCATCAAACACAAATCACAGGGGCAGCAAATCCACCAAGCTTTTTTTACCTGGTAGACCCAGCAAAGAAACTGAAAACATATTTATATTTAGAGTAGATGCGAGTCCTATGCATCACCAGCACGTTCCTTCTTTTATTTATCTTACCCTTCATCTCTGTAATGAATATTACAAAAATAATTTAAAATCTTTTCTGTGAGCTTTGAAAAGGGGCTTGTGATGATCTCAATTTATTGTGACATTGATAATTAATTAGATTACACTGCTGTGACTGAATAAATCTCTCTGACTGGTGTTGCAGCACCGCAGAGACGTGCAATACAGCAACAATACCCTCTTAAAAAGTGACCTCTTGAAAAAAAAATGTTATACCAATCTGTATTTGTTCACCTCAATGTGTCTACCTGCATACATTTCCTAATTTAAGTTCAGAGGTAGTCGTGTACTGAGCATAAACCTTTATCACAGTGTTTTTCTCCAGCACCTGTTGCCAGTGATGGACTATATGTCGAGTAAGGTTATCTTTATAGTGCCCTTAAAGTAATGACAAAGCTATGGGTTTTACAGCTTTTTTTATAATCCTATCTACCAAAACTTGATGAGAAGTGTTAGCTTGGAGTGGAAATTTGGGTCGCTGAGCTGCAGTGTAGTTTTGTGCATCAATGATTCTCTGTCTCTCAGTCTCTGTAATGTCTCTGGTGCAGTTCTTCAATGGACAGAGCTAGTGGGCTCGTACTGACAGTGAGTGATGGGTCTTCACCGGGGGCAGCTTTGCCAGTGTACTGAGCCCCGCTGGGCCTGGGGAGAGCCTGCTGATGCACTCATCATTAATGTTGAAAAAGACTATTATGGGCCTATGTAGTGTTGTGCAAGTCCAACTTACAGGCAGAATCCACATTTGTATCTGCGTTTGCAGAAAAAACACGAAGGAAGTTATTTTAATTGTCTTTCATCCAAGAAGTTCTGACCATGTGGTCAGCCCCACTTTTGATGGAGTGCAACAGTAAAATATGTCCCCCAAAAAAGTCCACTCATATGCCGACGCTTGCCATCATCTCCAAAAGTAGGGCAAC
Organism: Fistularia tabacaria; assembly: GCA_901007705.1. Classification (NCBI taxonomy): domain Eukaryota; kingdom Metazoa; phylum Chordata; class Actinopteri; order Syngnathiformes; family Fistulariidae; genus Fistularia; species Fistularia tabacaria. Next base: position 231,198 of record CAAKHD010037015.1, read on the forward strand.
CCACGCTTATGACATAAGGCTTCTCTGCATGGTAATTAACTCAATTACTCACATGGACAAATGCAGAGCACCATAGTTCAGGTACCAGTTAGTGCCTTGTCAGGCCCAGATGTTCACTTTCTAAGAGAAGACATTTCAAACATTTTTGACAATGGCTTTGACCTGTTATGAATGGAAATCATTTTAGTCCTTTTTTGGCTTTTTGTATATTTTCAGTAAGATATATAAGCACCTCTCTGAAATTGATTATCCAACTGGAATGTCCGTTCATAATGCTTGCGTTCAACATGAAAGAAAAGGTGACCAATGGCTGAAAAGTGGGAACATTCTTGGGTTTACAAGCAATAGAATGACCAGTCTGTAAAAATTGGAACTTTTCCAGAACTTGACCTTCTGAAACTCTGAATTTCTTATCTCTGCTTCAATTATAGTGAGAAAGCAGAGGCAATGGGGTAAAAATATTCCGCATTTAGTGGTGATTTATTGTGAGGGATTCATTTCATTTCATGAATGATATTTTTCAGCTTGTCCTGCCATTTGGCAAACACAGCTCACACTAATAAGTCATAGATGCTCATGTGAAACATCAAGAAGCTAAGACTGTTCTTATTCAAAATCCTTTTTTGTCAAAATAGCATGTGTAATAGTCTTTGTATGGGAACCAGCTAACCAACAAGTATTAAAGTTGCTTTTGAGGCTCAAACTATGTATATGTCATTGGCAAAGTTCTAGGCTATCAAATCCAGTAAGATAGTCAGGTCAAAACATATTAGTGCTCCGATTTTCCACACAGACAGCTGTTCCATTGTTTTAAATTAACCTTCAGATGTACCTAATCCTTCACTTATTCTCCATCGTGACTTTGGTATGAATAAAAAAGTTGTCCATATTTGATTATCAAAATAGCATCCACAGTGTGACCTTTTCATTTGACACTATTTGAAAAATGGTAACTTCCATGTACTCCTTTCTCTGTAAGCTCTGTAAGAGAAAGACACTGATAAATGTTTTGTATTTCTAATGATCTCTTGCCTTTTAGATTTGGTTCTTTCAAAAAGCACTATAATGTGTTTACAATTCAGTTACTCTCAAGCAGCCAAAAGTCCTTCTTAATCCTTTTACACAAAAACCATCTGGATGTACATCAGCTCAGTTCCTGTCAATGTGATATTTCAGTTATAATCAAAAGGACATCCTTTTAATTAGACATAAGTTCTAGTGAAAAATGAACCAATAAGTTTCCAAAAGTTTTTGGCAGTTACTGTTACAGTTTTTGTATGAACTTTGCATTGATTATTATTACCCTGTTAACTTTGGGGTAATGTGAAATGAAGTGATAATTTTCAAAACTACTAGTTTTCTTTCATAATGCCCGTAAAGCCCTGCTTTCCACGGATCAGTCCAATCTCCATACCAGAAAGAATAATTAAGTCTGTTTCAAGAAATAACACAGACGTTGAAAACAATTTCTGAAAGTTGTCAATACATGCAGTTGCCTATATGATGATGAAAAAAAATGCTTATCAACTGCAATGGGACTCTGAAGCTCCTATTTTGTATTGGACCTTGAAATGGCTTAAAGGTGTACAATTGCTGGCATCTGGTTAAAAAAGCTAGCATAAATAAACACCTCAGTCTGTCCAAAAATTCTCGTAGGTCACACTTACACTGAATCTATTTGTTTGGGAACACGACATAATATACCCTTTTCCAAAGAGACTAAACCCACACAAGGACTCAAAGGCCTCAAGGATGTAATTTATTTTGTTTGTGCCTTCAGTAGGTGTTTAAGGTCCATATAGTGCAGGTTATTATTGTAGTTTATTTTAACAAATGCATTTACGCTGGCAGTACTTCAGTGATCACGGATTTATTTTTGCTTTACTTTATTTTCTTCTCAGTACCCCTTTGATTTTCCAAGGCCTGCTTTTGAAGTTACCTATCCAGATCGGGCAACTCCATTTTGTAATTTACACACTGTCAGTGTTCCCACAATTGCCTCTTTTTGCACGTTACAATACAGTCCATCCTACATTAACAACCTGTCACTGTGTTTGTTACTCTGAGCTAAGACTTGAGCCATGGCAACAGGTGTAACAAAGGGACAAAATGTGTTTTCATTGAACTGGAATGGATCTTGTTAAAAAAAAAACTTGTCACAGCGAACTATGTGGGTCAGGTTTTGGCATTTTTCCACTGAGTTGAAACGGTGACCCCATAGGGTTGTGATTTAACATTTGCCGTTTGCTTGTCTGATAACAGAGAAAGCGGCAGCAGCCAATGAGGAGGAGGTGCAGAAGGCTGATGTGTCATCAACTGGCCAAAGTGTGATTGACAAAGATGCCTTGGGACCAATGATGCTGGAGGTAGGATGGATACTGAACAACTGAAGCACTTCTCTCTAAGAGTGACCATAATATAGGATGTGCATGCTGATTTCCCTCATTGAAATCATGATTGATTTATATTGATGTTAAATAGTGCCGTCCAAAGGAATCAATCCAAAATGAGCCAGTAGTGGCTGTGTGTGAGTGTAGCTGTGTGGAGTAAAAGCTGCCAGCATCTTGTATCTGCCCTGGATTGGCTGTAAATCACGAAGCAGAGCAATGGCCTCATTGTCCTGCAGAGGGCCACTGAAGTGCTTACGTATAATGGCAAAGAAAGCAACAGCCTGGCGAATGAATCACTCCATTGAGCCTGTCCTCGCACTCACTTCCTCCCTCCCTTTCTCTCTCTTACTTGTTCAATTCAGTTTTCTCTCTCCCTCTCATCTTCTCTTCATTCGCCTCTAGATCTGGTCCTGTCATGGAATATTTATAGCTCTCCTGGTCCAGCGTCACTGAATCGACATACTGACTCGCGGCTAAATATAGCCCAGTGCTGCTTGCATGCTTTCCCATCTGTCAACAGCCCCAAAACACAGCGATCAGCCATTCACACCCGCTCTGCTCTAGCAATGTCCCCATCCGCCAGCCCGGACTCATTAGAGGATGCACTGAGAGGAATGGCTGCCGGCAGGAAATGCACCCACGTGCCCCATGACCCTCCTCCCAGCCCCTCTTCTAACCACTCTTATGCAGACTCGCAGATTGACGTTTTAACCCTCTGGAAGCAACTCTCACTCTGTCACATGACTGTTAGCACATACTTTGCAGTCCTGGTAGACAGCCTCATTTTCTTGCTTTTGTGAGATTCCGCTGCATTGTTTAATCAAATGGAAGTGTTTCTTTCTCTTCACAAGATATGGTAGCCTCCTTGAATTATAATCAAGGAATTTCAACTTTGACAAGCTGAATAAAAACTGGAAAACAATGCAAATTATTCTTAAAGGTATTACTGACAAGTGTGTTACTGAACATCCATCAGACCATTTCTTTCCTCTGGGTTAAAAAACCATTTGGGAGCTTTGTCTACAAAGGATATTATTTTACAGTGAAGATCATTGAAATACAGAACCTGTCAGAATTAAGAGGGTGTTGAACAGAAGTGTTTGGTTCTGAGTTGAAATGACAATTCACGTTTGAGTAGGCCTTTCTCTGGATGCAGGTAAATAGTTTTTGCAGAGTACAAAAGACGTGAAACCTGTTGGTCCCGCGACTTTGGTTTCAAAGACGTACAGTCATAATTGTCTTTCCCGAAGTCCATCTCCACTTCTATGCCTTTAGTTTGAAGTCACACAGTGGCATACATAAAGACATTTTTCAGGTACAGAGGAACACAAGGAATACAGCCTCAATTCCCGTAGGTTAATCATTATCAGGTCTCCAAAGTGTTTTCAACCTGTGCTACAAAGACTCCCCTCCCCCCCTGTATTTTATCTTTGGTCAAAACGCAAAACAATTCTTAAGTCAGGACTGATAGAGCCTTTATCTAAGGCACTACTTTTAGCCGTAGGATGTTCTTTATGTAACGCCCTGTTTCTAGAATGACGCTGGATGCATATTACATTTCAGTTGGTACCTAAAGATTAATCAAGTGTTCATACCTACTGTCGGACACAGCCTACAAGATATATTGTCAGGCTGTAAATGTGGCATGCCTAACTTGAGCTAATGAGAAATCAGACCCCCCTAAAGAATCTCCAATATCAACTAAATAACTGACTAAGAGGAGCTGGTCTGTCTCTTAGTCCAGGGGTTTTACTTCTCCACTCTTCTCTCCACTTTGTCTGAGGGCAGTGATCACTTTATTACCAAGGCAGCAAATACTATTCTTGTTTCATCCTACTTTTGTTTCATCACTAATCCTGTTTCATTTACATTTATTTATTCTGCCCTCAAGTGTTTTTACATGCCAACTGCTGTCCTTGTATTGTCCTTGCTATAATCAAATCAAGCGTTTTATTTGGAACCTGTAAAACCTCTGTACTAATCCTTAAGCCAAGTCACTGATCGGGTGTCATAGTGTCTTTGACCTCTCAACAATTGATTGGCTATCATTGCTATTCTGATCAAGTGTCTGTCTGTTAATTAAATGACTATATTCCAGAGGCCAATATTTTATTTTATTGCATTTTAATAGAAGGCTCCCATTACACACAGTGTTTAGATATAAAATTCTGTTATTATTATTGCAATTATTGATGTGACCGTTAAAAGTTGAGAAAATACTTTATTGAACTCACAGGGAAAATTCGGGGAAAAGCTATACATATAGAATATTTGTCCTTCCTCATATTAGAACTCCACATTAGTTGTTTCCTTATGACAACCTATATCTGTTTAAGGTTAACTATTAAGACAAAAGGTTTGTTGAAATATTTAAGAACAGTTTATTCTTGCAGTGTATATAACCTTGTAACGGCTTTCAATATTAATACGTGTTTTTTAATGAGAGGTTTTTGAAGTAAGGTATTGGTTCACAGAATTATGTAAGAGCGTCTGAAAGTCAGCAAGCGTTAAGCATAGAATTTGTTGAATGTGCTCTGTTTTTCTTTGACCTACTTTTCGAATACATAACCTTTTTTTCAAACAGAATGGACTTACACAGCCATGTAGCATTTTGGAACTGAGGCTGCTTCATACAGTGATAGATGAGATCTCCTTAAGTCTATTTTCAGCTCATGTCATGTTAATGCAGGCCAGGAAATATTCCATTCCAATTCATTGAACCTATAAGCTTGCAGCAAATCTTAATGATCACTAGCGGAAACAGTACAGATATGATAAAGCGGTAATGAAATCCATAGGAACATGTAGCTTAATATAAAAAAAAAAAACAAAAACATTAAGTCATATGGTCGTTCCTCTAACAACAAAGATGAGTACCAAACAACTTGGCAGAAGTCTCCCATCTCTTATATTGACTGCACATTTTTCAGCCACCAGAATTGTCTTCTAAAAGCTGTGGGTGATTTAAGGGCCTAATTGCCACCATCTTGTCTGTAATGGATGACCTGGGGCTGTATTCTTTCAATTAAGTGCTCCTCCTCCTCTGCATCTTCTTTTTCTGCAGCCACATGCTTTTACACAGCTTTGTACTAGCCAAACTGATGGCGAGCATCTGCAGGAGTGATGGCTGTATCCAGCACATAGTTTGCAAATCACATCATTTTTATAACAGTGTAGGGGACTATTACATATTATGCAATTCAATTAGACTCGGCTTGAAGTTTCAGTACAGTATGTGCGTGCCGGCTGAAATACAGCAGTCCTATTTCAAGTGGAATAGACACAAAAGGCACAACACAGAAGATACTGAACAATGAGGAAACTTAAGAATCTCTAAACAGTTCTTTGAACAGGTTTTTTTCACATTTACCAATGCTGCTTTGCTTAAATGCAGTAAAGAATTTATATGATCTACATCTATCTCTGCAAGAAAAAAGGGTAACTTGACATTACAATCTTTTGGAAACAGCAATGTTTTTGTAAGACTCAACTTGAAATAATAACTGAAGTGCTTCATTAAAATTAGCTGTTTGTAAGCAGGCAAAATTTATGGAGAGGCATTGGGCCAGGGAATAATTATATTACGGAAATCACATAATGCTAGGTTTTTTGCTGATATATTACAAACCCCGGCATCTATACCCTATTTTGCATATCATTCAGCCTCTAAATACACACAGTGTAATTTAATCCTCTTATTTATTTATTTTATGTTAACTGTGGCCACTGTCATTCAAAAAATATATATATTTATTCTGTTCTCATCTGTTGCTCTTTTTCTCCCTTTAAGGCCCTGGATGGTTTCTTCTTTGTGGTGAATATGGAGGGAAACATTGTGTTCGTCTCTGAAAATGTGACCCAGTACCTGCATTACAACCAAGAGGAGTTGATGAACACCAGTGTCTACAGTGTGCTTCATGTTGGGGATCATGCTGAGTTCATCAAGAACCTACTGCCCAAGTCCCTCGGTTAGCCTCAAGCTTATTTGCCCCACCAGCATTTACTTTGCTCTCTGGCTTTTTGTCTTGCTAGGTCACGTGGCTTTCAACTCTTTCCATGTATTTTCTTTTTTCTCGTCTGCCAGACTCTGCATGTATACACTATGTAGTCCATCACCCCCAACCCAGCACAAAACTGAGCAGGCTCTAATTTACACCTTGCCCTACTCTCTTGGTTTTTACAGTATGTGTAAATTCGGTCACTTTAGCATCGTCGTCTGTCTTGAGCGGAGTCAAATTAAAAAGCTTCTTTTTTTCCCAAGTGAATGTCCTTGGGGCTTAATGTGTGGACATTTTGCAAATGCAATACGCAAGACATAACTGAGCCACCTTCCCTGGCATAAACTTAATTTAAAGGGTCATCCTCACACATAAACACAGATTGATTCATTACTTTCTGTTTTACTGATGCTCAGGTCAGACACTTGTTCTTATTTTCCTCATCTTCCTCCCTCCCTTTTTAGCTAATTAACTTCCTTTTTCAGCTTCTCTCCCTCGTTATTAACATCGGTCTCTTCCTATATTCTAATCTGATGCCTTCCTTTGACTTTCCTCCACTTTTCGTGTTACTTTTTCTCTGTCACGCACCCTCCCTATGTTCCCATTTTCAGATTGACGCCATTTTGAAAAGCACCTTTTCCAAACATTATACAGCTCTTGAAAACAGGCCATTTACTATCTTACGGCTAATACACCTTTTTTTTCTTCAACTCCCACGGTTTTGCCATTTCTACTTTGAAATCCACCTCCAACCTCTCCATCTCCTCTTTGCAGGAGGTGTTTGTAATGTATGTCAGTACACCCCATCAGGAGACTTTTCAAAAGTCCCTTCCCCCTTTCCTCTCTTCTCCTCTCCACTCCTCTCCTCTCCCGGTGCTTCGGATTGAGGTCTGAGTGCCCAGCCATCTGGGCGGGAGAGCAGCACGGAGCGAAGTACCCTGGAAACCATCAGTGGGCTGTGTCCCAGATACTGGGAGATTATCAATGCACTGAATGAGATCACAAACCAGATGGAGTGTGATGGGAATTTGCTAGAGTGAGAGGACTTGTGTGTCTGACTGTACATCTCTGATTTTCTCTTTTTGTGTGGGTATGTGACTTTGCGCGCGCGCGTGTGTGTGTGTGTGTGCGTGTGCGTGTGCGCGTGTGTGCAGGTTTGCCCTCGCCTGTTTAAGTGTTGGAGAGAAGAAAAAAAACTGGCAGTCATGTTTTAGAGGACATACATATGGAGGCCTGGCTGTGATGCATGGCTGTGGATAGATGGCACAGGGCTCAGGGTTCCAACTGCTCATTACTGATCTCTACCCAGCAACTGCTCCCTGCCTTTTACACATTTTCTGCCTTCATTTGCACTGTCCTGCTCTCATTATGTCTTTCACTTGATATGTGTTATCCTCTCTTGGCTCGCTCATTGCAGCATGTCTCTTTCCTATATTGTTGTTCATTTTGGCCGTGATGAATTTTGCCAGGTAAAATACTTTGGTGACCATATTTTTTTTATTTGTAATGCCCCCTCTGTTGCTCCCATTGCAGTGAATGGTGTTCCGTGGTCAAGTGAAGGCCCGCGGAGGAACAGCCACACATTTAACTGCCGGATGCTGGTCAACCCCCACAGCGAAAGCCAGGATGAACCACATGAGCACGAGCCCCAGCAGCAAAAATATGAGACCATGCAGTGCTTCGCCGTATCGGAGCCCAAATCTATCAAGGAGGAAGGAGACGGTATGGGCTTCCCAACGTTGGGGGGTTGTGGGCTGAAAATTTTTAACAAAGAGATATAAAATGGTGTAAATTTTCATGCTGCTCTTGATTTCAGTCTCATCACAATAGTTCATAATGAGCATAATGAGTGCCGTTCCAGCGGGCCTGACTATTACTTGCCAAGTTTTGTATAATGTAGACCAGAGGTCCCCAACCACCGGGCTGCGGACTAGTACCGGGCTGCAAAGAAAGAATAAGTTGTTTAAAATTAAATGCATTTTGTTTTCAATAGTCTTATGGGCATTTTATTTTCAAAACTGTGCCACTTCCACCTGCAACTTTCTCACTCACTTGACTCAGTGAAAGGGTTTTTCAGGAAGTAAGTCGGCAAGCTAACCCTCTGTAAAATGGCTCGCAAACAGATGTCACTGGAGAGCTTATTTTAAAAGATGAGACACCTGAAGGGTGACGGCAAAAAGAGCTGCATTTAAATGGGTCCATCGCAACACACACACACACACACACACACACACACACACACACACACACACACACACACACACACACACACAGTGGTCTGCTAAAAAGTTGTCCAGGCTGTAATTGGTCCGGTACTAAAAGGGTTTGTGTAGACCACAATTCAAACATGGGAGTCTGTCTTTCATAAACTTGAACAAGGAAATTGTAAATTTGTTTTAGGAAAAAAAAAATCCTTTTTTCTTTTTAAATCCATCTCATACAATGCCAAAATGAAAATGTTTTTTTTATGCCACTTTTAGGTTTGACAAATTAAATCTGCCCCATGTGACAATTCACTGACTGCAACAGAGATCAAAGCGCTGCTGAACATTTCAGAGTCCTCAAAGACTGTGCGAAAGATGTCTGCTGCAGTGCTTGATCGGTCATGCATTCACATTTAACTGTATCAATGACATCCAGTGCTTTCCAATGGGCTGTGTAAGAGAAAAAGGGACACATACAATCGATTCGAGCTGAAGTTACAACTCAAATTTACATCACTGAAAAGTTAAGGGACATAGAGAGTTGAGGCTTGGCTGCTGTGATTAAAGGTTATCTATAATTCACTTACATTCCTCATAAACGTTTGACGTATGCTGCCAGGAAAACTATGTCTGTTATAAAAGTGAGCATTGCCTCAGGGATGGAATCTTGTGATAACTTTCAAATACTGTTGGGCACGTTAATTCAGCATTTTGAACATGTAGCTGAAGACTGGAGCAGAAGGGGAGGTGCATTAGTGTCGGCCAACAAAGTAAACATCTGCTCACTCTGTCTGGGAAATTATTGAAATTGTGTGTCACCTCTGTGTTCCCTGTTGTTCTCAATCATGAAGATGTCACTGGACGCCTGCAGTAGTTTTATGGCTGTAGACCAGACCTTTCAACTCTTGCACATGGGCTATGTGAGCTCTTTGAGAAGTATTGACTGATTGTGATCCCCTATGCACACTATACCTAATTTCCAAGTGAACTTGATAAGCTGCCACGAGGTCCCGTAGCCATAGCATATCTCTGCAAGAAGTTAAATAATTAGCCCAAACCCACATGCTTCAAACCGTATTTTGTGTCAACCTATCTTTCTTTTGTCCCTCTGCGACTTGCAAGCAATACTATGGCCAATAGACCAACCAGGACTTCAACCTGATTGTTGGGTTAAAGGTGGTGGGGAAGTCAATGATCAGTGGTTATAGTTACACAGGGGAAGGAAGGGGAGAGAGAGAACTGAGAAAGATTCACAGATACAAGTGCTGGGCCACCCAAGAGGGTGTTTACAAGTCCAAATGAGGGGTGTGTGTATGTGCGTCCGTATGTGTAATTTTAAGAAATTGATTGTACAGTAGAGTAATGCTTCAGATTTTCTTGGGGTCATTTGAAATATGGACACGTTACTGTCATCTGTGTGTGCGTTAGAGATAACAACACAGTGAAAGCACTTCAAAATGTAGAGCTCTGGGAGGTGTTGTAAGCGTAAAATGCCAATAAAGATGTGACCAGCCAGGGATACATGCACATTTGCATTCATGCACACATGTGCGCACACACACACACACACACACACACACACCTTCAAAGGTCTCACTTTATCATTTCCCTTGCCAGCAGTAGCAGCTCCTCCTCTTGAAAGGAGTGGAGTCCTGATCCCTATGCTCATTAATAACTGTATTAATTATGCTGCCTGGGAATAACATGCATTTCATTTTCTTTCCCTCCCTCTGTCTATGTCATTTACACCCCTCTCCTCCCTTCTCCTCTCTCCCAACCCCCCTTATCCCTTCTATTTCTTTTCTATTCTCTTTGTTACATCTTCTGCCTGGTCATTTTCTCCTCTTTCCGTCTTTTCTTTTATCACCCAGACTTTCAGTCATGCCTAATCTGTGTGGCTCGCAGGGTGCCCATGAAGGAAAGACCCATGCTTCCAATGCATGAGAGCTTCACTACACGTCAGGACCTACAAGGTATACATATGCTTATGTTGAAGAGTTAAAAGGGATATTATGCAGACAATTTGAATTAAATGTATGTATCTGTCTCTCAAAAAGGTGAATCTTAAATTTTCATTCTCACAGAAAAGTGTTGCTCCATAAATTTGTCTCATAGTTACTAATTACCATTGCAACTTCCGAGATATCAACGGGCATATAATTTTCACACTTCAACTTTTAAAATGAAGCTTTTCCCTCTCTACAAAAATTACATAGAGCACTAACTCATGTTAACAGTCCATAAATCACTTCACACTCCAGCTCAGATATTTGATGATTATTATACCCTTGATAAAGACCCGAAGGATTCAGCGCATTGCATGAATTGCTTTTGTCTTCAGTCTGGGAGGTAAAAAGAACCTGTCTGAACACTGATACAGAGAAGCAGACAGATGTCTTGTCATTCACAAGGACCTTGATGTGTTTATTTCCTCTGTGTGACACGCACACAGGCGCACAGCTAAAAAAACTTATTCAACATAGCTCATCACTGTTATTATTGACTATAGGTGCCCACCCACTCTGTTATACTAGTGTATCATTCATGCCCCTTCACACACACACACGCACACACACACACACACACACACACACACACACACACACACACACACACACACACACACACACACACACACACGTCTGTGTGTGACTGTGTGGGGGACAATCTTTTGGGGCAGCAGCATTAAAAGTCTCTTAATATCAAAACTGTGTGACAATTATACATATAATTTGAACTGCAAAA
>CAAKHD010037015.1:242554-278084 GCA_901007705.1 Fistularia tabacaria
AGAGAGGCATATCTTTGTGTGTTTTTATCTCTTATCTACCACATCATTGGCATCCATATAGTGTTTTCTCCCCTCCACACACACACACGCACACACACACACACACACACACACACACACACACACACACACACACACACACACACACACGTCTGTCTGTGACTGTGTGGGTGGCAATCTTTTGGGGCAGCAGCATTAAAAGTATCTTAATATCCAAATTCTGTGGCAATTATACATTTAATTTGAACTGCAAAAAAAAGAAAAATAGTGTGTGAGAGCTTGCAGAGGACTTCCATGATAATTCCACTGACAAGTCTTTACTCTGTCCTAACAGCTGTCACTTGCACAGCAGTCTGCTTGTCAGCCTTTAAATGCATCATTGTTCTTTATTCAGTGAGGGACAACATTACAAAGCTGAGTAGGGGATTCATAAAAATGTAGGATTCTTACATTTTTTAGAGTCTTCATCTTTTGAGATAGGCCACCCTGAACCATGAAATAAATCCTGTGAGAATTATTTGGCGTACAAATGTGATGTTGTGTTCCACACATATATTTATTGAAAACTTAATTACTACTGCCATTAAATTTATGGCATAGTCAATAATCATAGACCACAGAAAACCTCTCCTCACATTGTCATGTCATAGGTGGTGTTTATAAGTTAAATGAAGGGTTGTAAGTTTGAGCTCTACAGGTGGTTTTGGTTAGAAGCTTCCAGCTTAACTGATATGAGTTCAGTTAGAAATTGTTTCCGCTATGTCTGACTTAAATTATTTGTCCCCCTCTAGGTAAGATAACATCCCTTGATACAAGCCTGCTACGGGCATCGATGAAGCCCGGTTGGGAGGATCTAGTGAGACGTTGCATCCAGCGGTTCCACTTGCAAAATGATGGAGAGATGTCATTTGCCAAGAGGCATCAGCAGGAAGGTAAGCGAAGAGCATCTTATCTGATTAGACTCTGAGTTAGGCATTTTGAATTGAAAGATGCACAATTAAAGATGTTGAGTGGGATTATCATTTCATGTAACTTTACTTTCTGTTCCCTAAGTGCTCCGCCACGGCCAAGCATTTAGCCCAATCTACCGTTTCTCCCTTTCTGATGGAACCATCGTGTCAGCCCACACCAAGAGCAAATTGGTGCGCTCAGCTGCCACCAATGAACCACAGCTCTATATGTCTCTGCACATTTTACAGAGGTGTGTCTCATTTACTCAAACACTGCGGCATGAACTTCCATACAGCAACACTAACGCACTGCAGTCAGTAATAAGACGTTTTTCACTGTTGGGCCTCTGAGATATACAGTATGAACCAATGTTTGTCATAGATCTACTCTTAAGACATGTGGTTTTTACGAATAATGTCGAAGATTAAAAAAAAAAAAAAATTGATTAGTAAAATCCCCTCATGAAATAAATATTTATTGGCAAAGGTAGAGAACCTGTCTTTACCTCGTCTACATGTTATGCACTTCCATATCATCTGTGTGTTTGTACCTCTAGGGAGCAAACAGTATGTGGAATGGGTCAGGACATGGGTCCCAGCAGTCAAGCCACAGGAATGGCTCCTAAACCAATGAATTCCTCCACTCCCTCCATGACTCCCCCAACCCCAGGCAGTTTGCCAGGTTCAGGACCTCAGGGCCAAGACACTACCATCAGCAGCAACAGCACGCCTTTCTCCCCACCAGGCCCTGCTGGACCCAGAGAGCCAGCAGCCATGGGGGGCCACATGCAGGGCTACCATTTTGGCTGTCCTCCACCTCACAACCACACTGGGGGCATGCAACCACCACAGCAGGGCCAAAATTGGAGAATGAACAGCCCCTCTCGGGCAAGCCCCAGCCCAGCTGGTGGACCCCATCCTCCTCAGCAGAACTCTATGCTGTCTCCCAGGCACCGTGGTAGTCCTGGAGGAGCCGGTAGCCCTCGTGTCGCAGGGGGCCTACATTCTCCCTCCCCAGTGGGGATGTGTGGGGGAGGTCCAGGTGTTGCAGGTAGTAGTAACACGACTAGCACCCATGCTAACAGCTACACAAGCAGTTCCCTGTCAGCTCTGCAAGCCCTTAGTGAGTGCCATGGTGTCGGACATGGGCATGGACCCCCTCATGCACACACACTTGGTTCTCCAGACAGGAAGATCGGCTCTCCAGCTGGGGTCACACAGGGGCCAGGAGTAAACACTCATCTAATGTCAAAGCTTGGAGGCAATACTGGTGTAACCGGTGGAGCTGGAGATTCATTTGGCCCTCACACAGATATTGGTCAGGGGCACATCCAGGGTCAAACAGAAAGCAGCCAAGCTGAGCTCAAGGAGGAAAGGGAAGGCCCCCTTGACAGCCATGACACTACCAATCGTCCTCATGACAACAAGGGCCACACCAAGCTGCTGCAACTTCTGACCACCAAGCCAGAACCCCTGGAGACACCCCTGTCCCCAAATGCTACAGGTGAAGGCAAGGACCAGTCCGGAACAGGAGTCCGAGGAGGTCATACAGTTGGAAACACTCACGCCACATCCCTTAAAGAAAAACACAAGATCCTCCACCAACTGCTCCAGAACAGTACATCCCCTGTGGACCTAGCCAAGCTCACTGCAGAGGCTACAGGCAAAGAGCTTGGCCAGGAGCAAACGCAAGGTGCCGCAGCTTCTGGGGCAGAAATCACTCCAAAGCAGGAGCCCTTGAGCCCCAAGAAGAAAGACAACGCCCTGCTACGCTACCTACTGGATAAGGATGACTCTGTGCCGAAGGACAAAGTCCCCAAGCTTGAGCCAGGGGAGGTGAAGGTCGAAGGGGGGAAACACTCGCTTATCAAAGCAGAGAAGCATGACGCAGGATACGACCGAGCTGAACGGGTATGTTCTTACAGAAAAACAGCTGCACTTCGATTGAGCTATTAAACCTCAAAATATTTTGTTTTTTCTGGGCCACTCGGCTAGGCAGTGGTCGCCTCGTAACAAGAAGGTTCCCAGTTTTATTCTAACAGGTGCCTTTCTGTAAGGAGTTTATTCATTCTCCGTGTTTTTGTGGGTTTTTTCTTGGTTCCCGGTTGTCACCAACAGTCCAAAAACATCCAGTGGGTTTACTGAAGACTATAAATTGTATGTAGGTGGGATTGAGAGAGTAAATGTTGGTATGTCGCTATATGTGGCCCTGTGATTGACCAGACCAGGGTGAATCCTTCCTCTCAACCAATAATAGGTAGGATTGGCTCCAGTCCCACTGTGTTGCTGAGTGAACAATAAGCAGTATAGACAATGAATGTGTGAACATGTTGCTTGTGGGCAAGAAGCGGTTTTCCACATCTTTAAATGATGAAAGAACTGAAGCTGTTCCCAAGTTGTGTTTGTAACCTTCATCTCGTCATCTTTCTCGCCATTTGCTGCACTGTTTTGCTCCTCTTTGCCATTCCTTCCATTTAGCATGATACAAGCTGTCATAGGTGACCTCAGAATTAATTTCTTCAATATATACATTGAAGTGGTAAAACTTGACATGAATTTTGAAGATGTGACAGGAAATGCAATGTAATTTTACTATCAGCTTTGCAGTGACTTTGTTCATATAGCCAAAATGTGTCTACAAAACAACACAGGTTTCATCTATGTAGGTTTATTTTCTTGCAGTATAGTTTAGAGGCTGTAGTTGGCAGACTACAAGATAACCTGTTCCTTTAACTGTGTCCTTTTGACATGCAGACTCATGGCCTGCGCAGCCCAAAAAAAGAAAGACACGAGTTAATCACAGAATGATGCGAAAACAAACTTTTTTGTTAATTGAAGCAATGGTTTGTTTTTAAAATGTTGTAAATGGTAGTGCCAAAGCATACTGACAAGAACCGCTGGTTACTATCAGTGTTATTATTTAAAATAAGAGCACAATTTTAAGGGTTATAATGTTAATGCATGTGGTTCTTTAACTGTGTGCACTTTTGGCAGCACATACGAGGGGAAGCTGTCCACTAGCTTCAAACAACTCTGACATTTGGAAGGAGCCCCTGTGGCTCTCTAGCCATTTGATCCTGGTTGCATTTGGCCAGAATCCACAGGACTGGAACTGAGCTCAGGTCATTGATGGCACTGAAAGAAATAAGGGTAGAGAAAAGGAAATATTACTGGTGAAAGTCAAAATTTCTTTGGAGTAAAGCTTTCAGGAAATGCCTTTATTTATTAATTTTTTGTTTTTTATTTTTTTACATCAAGCTGATGAAATAATGCAGGAAAGAAACAGATTGTTCCATTGGCCTTCCTGTTCAAGTTGATGGTTCCAGTCAGTAACCCTAGCATACCCAGCCTTGCAAAACCTATCAATATTACATTGATTCAAAATGACCTCTCAATTTTTATTTCTCTTAGTGACTGAGACCATTCACACATATTCTAGGTTACATATTATTATTTAAAATTACATTCTCACTATCTCAAACAAAAGTCTTTTTTTTCCTGTAATAGAGCAGTATAGTGATGACTAAATACAGTGCTGTGATGTGTATCATAAAAATACACAGTGGTGACCCAATGTTATTTCCCTCAACTCAGTCAGTTTATGGCGTCTTTGTCATTCGTATCCTCCTACCTTCTTTGTAGCAGCTTTCTGTCATTTCCATGCATACTGAGGAACAGTGGTATATTAAAAAATCTGCTAGCTATGTATGTACTGTATGTGCATGGCTTAAGCCTATGTGAAAATGGAGGAATATGTGATAGGATGGTTGATAAGAAGTGCTGTTGAACTGAACAAAGGAGAAGAGATGAGAGAAGTGTAGATACCCCCAGGAGAGCCCAGCCGCGGCAGGCAGAGTGAAAATGATGAGCCATATGCTCCTGCATGTCCTCTCTGCTACCATGGAGATAGAAGAGAGAGGGAGTGGTGTGTTTGTAGAGCAAGCAACATATGAAAAACAATGGAGTGGAAAAGAAAGAGAAACAGATTCAATATGTATTCCTTGAGGTGTAGGATTTTATTTTCTGTGTTGTGAACACACAGTATTTATGTAAGAGTTACATATAATACTTGTAGGCCCTTCAGGTAATGCTATAAATGACACATAGATTAATAGACTTACAGCTTCAGGTAATGATGACGATGATGCTTGTCCCAGTTTAACAAATTGGTACCTTTCACAACCCGTTTGCAAGACTTCCACTCAGCGCTGACATCTCCAGAGCAACTATGTTCGTGAGAGCGTCTCTGATCCTCACCACTCAATGTCTGCTCTGACTTTTTAACTAGTACAGTCATCTTTCACACATGGCAACTCATCCTTCTCTTTGCTAACCTCACCCTCTGTTAATTTGCTGTCTCCCTCTGGCTATGCCTCCCTTCTCATGATTGTTTGAGGGCTGAATTATTGATGGCTGCAGCAGGGCTGGATGAGAAATCAGAGCAGAGCTCTGTAGTCACGGCTTTGCTGATGGCTGAGGGAACTATAGGTATGATGCAGTAGACTATTCCCGAGGGCCTATGGAGGAAGCAGTATCTGTGTTTGCATGTGTGTGTGTGTGTGTCTGCACTGTTGCAGTCTCATGTCAAGTTTCTGTTTGTTAGGGCTCTTGCAAGATGCATGTTATTGATTAAGCTCATGTTTGACGCTTTCCTGTAGCATGTACATATTATTTCACAAAAACAAATTTACCATTATTTCAGTAAGAAAGTTATAAATCATTGTGTGGGTTGATAGGACAAGTACATTTGTGAGGCTCAAGTACTGGTGAAGCAAGAAAAATAAATGAATACAACTGACTTGACACACTCCCAACATTAAAGTTCACCTCTGAAAATTGCTGTTATATGCTATTGCAATTAATGTTACTGCCATCATTGTGACATCAAAATTTGCAGGTTTAGCACTTTAAGAAGGAACACATTTTAGGGCTAAAAGACCCTTTTCCCTGTACCACTTGATAGTGACACTTCTGCTTTATCCACCCTTTTCTCAGTTCCCTTTCTGACCAAGTGGCATGAGGGTAGGTCAAACGGACATAATGGGTTTCCTGCTCTAGGTTCCACATTGACATAGAAGCATCTATGTCAGTTTTTATCTATCCATCTATTATCCATCCATCCATCCATCCACACATACAAACACAAAGGACTGGATATTTGCATTAATAAACCTTTTTTTTTTCTTTTATTCTTGTGCATGTATTTTATTGGTTCAAATCCAAATCTGTTTTCAAAAATTGCTTGAAATTCTGCACATCTATTAAGGGCTTCATGTAGAGCTTGTTAACTTGAATCAGACCCTGCTGTTCCTAAGCATGCAGCTATTGCTGAGCAGCTCCTTACTTTTTCAGCCATGCCTAAAATGATTTATTATTTGTAAAAATTACATTTCTGCTACTTAAAGTAGTTTTATTGTAATGCTTCTATCATTTCATGCTCTCTGAGTAGGGTTTGAACATTAAGATGTTCGATTATGATCTGAAAATTGTACATGACCTCTGTTGTAGTCATGAAAAAGCCCTTGCAGTTTTGCACAAATGCGTAACGATTGCCTCAGATACACAAAACTAGAAAAACATGGATTGCATTACAGGCTCTGACAGGCACTGAAAGACGAGAGTAACAGGGATTGATAGAAGTAGGACCCATTAAGGGTAAAAGCAACTGGAGGGGTCAAGAGAATAGAAAGTGGGAGGAGAGCGAAATGGAGAGGAGGAGGAAGAGAGCAAACAGTGTGTACAGGAGCATTACATCATTCCTGACCTCATTAGGGCCTTTCTCTCCCACCACCACCCCCCCCTTGCCTCTCTCTGCTCTTCTCTTTAGTGCGCCGGTATATGCTGTATGCTTATGGTTTGATCAGAATTGTGAGGTGATCTGGGTGCAGCCCGGTCTATGTAACGTTTCCAACGAGCATCATTAAGCTCGATGAAGGAAAATTATATATAAAAAAAATATACTACCAAGTTAGACTGCATGTCATATATTGCAATTTTTGGTCTTTGGAAGCATTTGCAAGGTTTTAGGTCACCTATATCATCACCGAAGCATCGGCAGTGCTGTATTCTTGCTTTACAGTGTAGCACAGATCTGGATTAGTCAGTGATTCTTGGCATACTGTACTCTGGTGGTCGGTATCAGTTATTACAGTTTATTTACCTTCTATTCCCGCAGCACTTTGACAGACTAAAACACTATGATGACCATTATTAAGTTGATGTTTACCAATCATTGTTTCTCATCCAGTACTATAAAACTGTACGATGACTTGTGCTGCCTTTTTGTTTCACATTTGCCGTTTGAGGACAGGGATTTCATCAAGTTGTGTTCTTTGTGCAAATTTTGATTTTTAATGGTGTTTTAGTGGGAGGAGAAGACTTTTGTCCGCTATTGTATGTCAGGGTTATAATTACAAAGAATCCTGTGCCACTGCCCTAAAACATTCACATCCACACTCACACACACTCGCTCACTCACACACACACACATGTTCTTAGACCTATGACTTCCATATACCTAACAATTGTACAGTTCAGTAAGTGAAACCAGATCCCAGTGGAGCTTCTTTGTTTAAGATAGTTGTGTGAAACACAAACAAAAACTGTTCACAGTCCCAAGCCCAGCTGTATATGATTGCAGCCCTTGGCTGTATGGGCAGACACAGTAGCTCTGTTTGCAGAGAGCCGTGCAAACTTTGGCACCAGCCCGGCTCCTGCCACCTCATCTGGCCTCCCACATTACTCATCAGAAAACAACATCACTGACTATACAGATATGGCATGTTCGTGAGAGTGTATTTAATTTCATCTGAAAAATTATTTGGTGACCTGAGTCAAAATGAAGTGTGGCATACAATGATAGCAAGTGGTCTGACATTATTCCTGGGTGAGTGTCGTGTTATAAATAAGACCAAGTCAAAGATAAAGACAAGTATTGTATTTTTTTCACTGTAGTTTCACCGGTCAATGTATGCATCTGCAAAAAATTAGGACTGAGTGTTTGCAGGCGAAAATGCAAATGGTGTTGAATTGGAAGCTGCTTTTTTCCTGTTTTTACATTTTTCATTTGTCCCCGTCCTCTCCAGTCATCAGAACTAGACGACATCCTAAATGACTTGCAGAATGCTCAGCCCCAGCTCTTCTGTGAACCACGGCCTGTGTCGTTGCCCAGTCCCATGGACAAACAGAATATAATCAATGACATACTGCAGATGTCTGAGACCAGTCCGACCATAGCAGCCCAGCAACAACACCGGAACATTGGGGCAGGCATAGGTCCAACAAGTGAGTACCCCACTTTAGCCCTCAGTGTAAGGGGAAAAAACTAAATAATTCAAATAAAAAAAACTTTATTTGTCCCCTGGGGGGACTTTATTGATGATAATGGTGTTGAGATAAACCTTGAGATGTGATTTGATGCTTTGTAATGATGACTTGATGAATTGTTCACAATTTAGCTGTAAATGTATTCCTCATCGTTTGTAAATTTAGTCTAGTTAAGATCTCGAATCTTGCCTGTCTGAAATGGCGACTTCAGTGTAAAACTCGGGACTTGAAAAACAATGACTTAGTCCCACAGCTGCCTCTAAGCCTTAGCATTAGTTCTCACTGAGCACATGGGTTCAGGATTTACTTGTCACCTCATGGTGTGTAATAAATACCTTGCAAGCTTGCAAGGCCACACATAGTGTGAAAATTCACATGCACACAACACAGAGGATGACCTAAAAAGACAAACTATGTAATTGGAATGCTAATAGTCTCCAAACTACTCAAGTATATTCCTCTATGGCATCATTTACTCTGGATATGAATCATATCGGTTCACTTTGTTGAGTCTTTATTGCTACAAGTTTGTCTAAAATAAGTTTCTTTTAATCATCAGATTTTGCGGGTGTGCGACCAGGCCAGCCAGGCAGGGGTCTACCAGTGAGAAGTGTGTCTCTGGACATGAACGTATCACCACAACAGCCCTCGTTACAGTACCCTTTAAGGGCCACCAGCCCATACACACTTATGCAGCAGCAGCAGCAGCAAGGCATGGTGGGAACCCATGGTATGTTAGCTAACCAGGCTGGCATGGTCAGCACAGGTTAGTGTACAGACATTTAATTGTGGTAACAGTTCATGGTAGTGTGGTGAATGTGTGTGCTGCTCTCTATGCTGTTTGCTATTTGGAGACTAAGATATGAATCAAGTGTATGTCGAACAGCTCTGCTAAACAATGATGTATGATCTGATGTCGTTGTAAAAGAGGAATGAGGCGGAGCCCAAACAGGAATAATTCAATGTTAGGCTACCCTTTGTTATAAGAAACAATATATACAAAGCTGATTTAGGGAACGTAGACATTGCTTTTAAAGACACAACCATCTGAAAGCAAAAAGGATCTGAATGATGGTGAGCACTTTACAATTCAAACAAGGTACTTTACAATTATAACAATATTAACATAATGATTGTTCCTCCTGCCTATTTCTTTTTCGGGTACATTATCATTTATAGTGGTGCTTTTGTCTCATTTCTAAGGTTTTGAGGCATATTTTACAACTTTGTGCATGATTGTTTGCTTACTGACAGCTATAATTATCTTTTTCCCTCTTTGTGTGTGTCTCGTTTTGTAATGTGTCTTACCATGGCACAGTGGTTTACTTCCTGTGACAGGAAATAGATGCCACTGACACAGGCAGAATGTTTGCAGTTACTTACATGTAATAGCATTCCTCAGACGTCTCCTTGCGTGGAGTTTGGATTCTTCCCATTTACATGAACTTTTGCCCACAGCTACAGCGTATATTTGCCAAATATAGCGTGTTTCTCATTGTTAATTTCTACTTCCTCAAGGACTCATGGGTCCAGGTGCTTCAAGACCGGGCATGCAGCAGCAGGAGGGCTGGGTGGGTTCAGCTTCGGCACCACCTCTGGGAGCATCTGGCCCT
This sequence comes from Fistularia tabacaria, assembly GCA_901007705.1. NCBI lineage: Eukaryota > Metazoa > Chordata > Actinopteri > Syngnathiformes > Fistulariidae > Fistularia > Fistularia tabacaria. The sequence continues at coordinate 252,444 of CAAKHD010037015.1, forward strand.
GGGCAGCAAGGCACCATCCAGGGCAGGATGGGTCCCAACAGTGCTCCGATGAGGCCCAACAGTCAGCCAGGACCCCGGCAGATGATGCAGTCCTCAATGTTGGCCAATGGTGAGAACCTGATGTACTCTGGAAACTTAGATTGTTCAGTGTTTCAAATTTCTGAAAACTCTGTGACAAAACCATGTGTACATGCATGTGATTTCAGTCTCCCAACACAAAGAAGCCCCTTGAATGTTAGCTTGTGTCCTTTTTAAGAGATGCTAAAACAGTTACGTGCAGATGAAAACACTTACACTTATGAACAAAGCTCAATTACAGAATGACCAAGCTTCCAAATCTAATACTCATGGTGCAGTCGGCTGTTGAATCTCAACTTGGCCACATAATAATCTGGATGCAGTGGACGATAAAGTAAGAAATTAATTGTTCAGGGCAAACACGTTCCCAGACTGTGCATAAGACAATGAACACTTTGAATCTTGAATCTAATAATAATATTGCTGCTTCATGGCATCAAAAAGGGTGCCATCTTGTGGCGAGAAGCAATACAGTGCACAAAATAGTCCTTTACCATTTTCATGCCCTAACCTGGTCTTTTTCCAGCTAAATCCGTAGCAATATAATTCAACATGTTATCATTCCATTAACTGTCTCCAATCTAGCCCAACCGGACATGGACATCGGCATGGTCGGCCATTTCTCCCAGCAGCAAGCTCCACCCAACCAGACTGCACCTTGGCCAGATAGTATGATACCCATTGACCAGACAGCTTTTGTTAACCAGAACAGGTGAGCTGCCACTTTGTGTCAGGAGCAAATTTCACTTCGAACTAGTCAGGGACTGTCCAGGTTAACACAAACATGACTTTCAAACGTGCCCGCCGAGGTGTTCGAGAAGGATAGCGCATGTGTTCTCCGCTACTCATTCACTACTCCTGCTCCAATGTTTAGACAGCAGGACCACAATTTTGTTGTAGAAAGAAAGCTTATCAGTTTTTCAGTGTTGTGTGAACTTAAGCTGTCTACCTTATTGTCACACAGTGTCTTAGTCAGTCGTCTTAATAAAATAACATTCAGAGTATTGCCTTTTAGATTTGATTTGTTTAACTTTTTTCTTTTTTACTCTCTGTAAAGTCATCACTGAGAGGTAATAAATTAAGAACCCCTTTGTAATCTTTTCACGTTAACTGCTTCATTTTCCATTGGTGTTCCTTCTTGCCAGGCCTCTGCACTCGGCACCTCAGGATGACTTGCTGTGTAATACAGGCCTCAGTGCAGGCGATGGGAGTGTAGTGGATGAGGGGGCCCTAATGTCCCAACTGTATACTGCGTTAAAAGATTTCGATGGCTTGGAGGAGATCGATCGAGCCCTCGGGATTCCTGCACTGATAGAACAGGTGGGATCAATATTTCCAGCAGTTTATCATCACATCCACTGATGTTTTAAAAAACTTTCCTGTGTCATCAACGTCATTCTAACAATCCATCTTTGAACATTTTTGTTGTCCTCAGAGCCAGACATTGGAGCAAGATCAGTTTCCACAGGACCCTACCATGATGCTGGAGCAGAAACCTCCAATGTACGCCCAGCAATTTGCTCCCCCGCCATCCCACATGACCCAAAGGGGCTACGCTGGTGCAGGAATACAAGAGCCAGGCTTCCATCCCATGTCTGGCCAGATGGGCCCTCGTCCCGGTTACCCTATGATGAGGATGCAGGCGCGACCCGGACTGAGGCCCACTGGGGTTGTTCCCAACCAGCCCAATACATTACGGCTGCAGCTGCAGCACCGGCTACAGTCACAGCAGGTAAACGCATTTTGCTGCTGGAAGTTACGCTGTCCTTTGAGTACATTCACTCTCTCTGTCACAATCACACTGTTTCATCAGCGGCTGTGTAAGTGCGCCACTGAGTAAAGCTGTGTGTCCTGCAGGTTGACATTTGGCAGATGTGTTCAGTCAGGAAATAACTGTGGCACTTCTGCCTCACTGTTTTGTTTTGTTTTTTTATAAATCTCATGATGATATTAATTATAGTACATAGCATGTATTTAAATAGCATGCTACATCATTAAGTGTGGTGTGTGCAGCATCCTATAACATTTTTACTGAATTGTGTTGTTTAGTTTTCAGGGATGGCCAACTATTAATAAGCTGCTCTGTATGTTACTACCATCTAATAAGTTAACCAGATGTGCAGCTGCTGACTTTGGACTTGTCCAGACAGCAGTCAGCCAATGCCTGTCAGGCATGCTAGTCTTGGCGGTCATTGCAGTTAGCGTCTGCAAACATGTCCAACTGGATAAATCTAGAACGGCTGAAAGGCAACTTCGCTCAGCCTGGATGTGTGTGTCAGTGCTAAGGAACAGATGAAACGATGCGCAATGTGAGGAATGATTTAAGACCAGAGAGTCATTTCAAAGTTGAGAGTATGGCTCCTTTCCCGAGACCACTGTAATGGTTGTTCCGTTATCACTCATTTTTCATCCATTTAAACTGTTTCATAGATCTGGGGTGTCAACTTAGTGAGGTTCTAAAAGCACTAGATGACCAAAACTGTCGGGGATGTGCTTGCTACAACTCCTTGTAACGATAACGCTTTCATTCTTTTGTGCATTCCTGCATGTTTCATGACGTAAAAATCAGTCCAGAGTTTACCTTTTTTTTCAGTAGAACACTTGAACTTGAAAGCCTTTAAGACAGAATAGATTCCAACTTCGCAGGATGACTATTTATTTTTTTAACCCTTACACTATTTCTTTTTTTTCTCAGAACCGACAGCCAATGATGACCCAGATGAGTAGTGTGTCGAATGTGAACCTACCTCTTCGAGCTAATGCTCCAAACCAGGTAGGTCGCTGCTGCCGCGGCACATTGACTCAGCCGGCTTGTACTGTACATTCATTGGTAAATTAAACGTCTCGCTCTTTGCACTGCGTCCCCCACCCCCAGGGGACTATCAATGCTCAGATGTTGGCGCAGCATCAGCGCGAGATGCTGAGTAATCACCTGAGACAGAAGCAGCAGCAGCAGCAGCAGGTTCAGCAGGCTCGGCAGGTCCAACATCAGAGGAACATGGCCATGAGGGCCCAGGGCCTCAACTTGCCCCCCAACATGGTCGCTGGAGGCATGAGTAATCCACGGATCCCCCAGGCCAATCCCCAGCAGTTCCCCTATCCACCCAGCTACGGTACCAGTACAGGCCTGGCCTCGCCACCTCCCCCTACCAGCCCCTTCTCCTCACCTCTCTCCCCTAGCCTGCCATCTCTCCCCTCCAACCCCCCGCTCCACCTGCATGGCACTTCCTCCTCTTCCTCCACCTCTTCCTCCTCCTCACAGATGATGATGGGAAACACAAACATGATGGGCGGACAGTATGGGGCAGTACTCAGCCCCCAAATGCAGCACAGTGCCTTTCAGTTTCCCAACTCAGGTACTGCTTCCACTCCCCAGCCTGCCGCACACTTCACCCTTTAACTTGCGTGTGTGTCTGTCTTTCTGTCTGTCCGTACACACCATCGTAGTGTTGATACAGGTAGCATCACACGCTTTATAATCATCCATTTTGCAATTTATGTGCTGATGACTTCATTAAGGTGGTTCGTATCATCCTCATTTCGGTCTCCAAGGATAATACGAAATGGGAGATGACTCTTCCTGTGAACATACCGACACACAGTTCTCCGGCACTGGCCACAACTGTTCCCTGACAGTATACTCTTTCTCCACCAGAGGGCATCCACACCTCACCACAATCACTGGCCCATAAGACGTCACAGGCTGAGCAATAATCATGGCTGTCAGTCTGAGGGTGGTGTCTAATCTGGGGATAATAAGATAATATTCCATGATACTCGTGTTGTAATGACATTATAATTATCCATGACATTATCTGATCCTGGCCAATCAGTTCCCTGCTTATTCCTTCCTTTTATTTTCCCTACCCTCCTCAGCCATTTCCTTCATCCTTTACTTCCTACTTCCTTGCCCGTTCGCTGCTTTCATGCATGTTGTGATTTCAAGTGCTTGCCTATGAATCCCAAATGCTGAATCTAACAGGCAGTGTTCAGTCATAATTGTCCTCATTCTTGCCATTATTTTCATTCTCTGCCATTGTCTATTGTTTGTAGCATGACTGAATTATTTGAAAGGAATGCATTGCAGTATTTTGGTGAGCCGGCTGTGGTCTCAGCAAGGTGAGAAGGGTCACTCGACTGATTTGTACTGATCCGTCCACCTCAGGTATGAACCAACAGGCAGACGGAGGCTTTGTAGGACCTGGGACCCCACAGAGCCCCCTGCTCTCTCCTCGAATGACCCACAACCAGTCACCAATGATGCAGCAGGGCCAAGGGAACGCTGCTTTCCAGGGCTCGCCTGACATGAACGGCTGGCCGCAGGGCAACATAGGAGGAAACAGGTGACACGGCTGTATATTATTGCGACTCCAAAGATTGTGTTACATTGAGGACAGGTTACAAGGGAAATCTTATTTTTAAACTTTTTGTTACCTTCCTTGTCTATTGGTCATGTCTTTACTCAATAATGCATTGGCACATGATGAAAGGAACTGCTCGGATTCAGTTTGTTGGACACGCCATCGTATATACGAACCGTGGAGTAATTCTTGCTCTCATTTGGATCATTTAAACCGCATGTGGCTGGCTGATGTTTCGACCAGCACCTGGAAGCCCAAAGGATTGTGTGTCTTCTGGAAAGCATCAAAACCATTTTATCTGTATTTTGAATGAACCTCACAAAACCGAGCAGAGGACTGCAGTAAAAATTATTCTCCTTAATTGTTTTGTGTTTGAGACCAGAGGAGTGCCTAAATCTTCCTTTCCAGAAACCTCTGTTTTTCAATCTAAAACAAAGACTGCACGATTAATTTTTCAAAGAGCAGTCAGATCGTTTCTTGCATTAAAAATGAAACTACCGTCTGCTCACTTTGGATCTTTATCGAATGGCCTGTCCAGACCTGGTACCGCGTATCATCGACTGAAAGCAGTGTGAATTGAAAATGATGAAGAACCTTCTCTTGTGAAATTGTGGCTTTTTAGCTGTACCTGGGTGGGGAAAAGTTCAGAGATGTTTGGGGGGGCGTGGTTGCCAGCCGCTGTCAAAATATGAATTGCAGTTGTCGATCAGACTTTGTTTGATGTGATCTCACCGCCAAAACAGTTAAAAGTAATATATTAGGATGAGTGTGAGACTGTTTCTCAGTGACCCCTTCCAGGTTCTTTGCCTTTTCTTTTACCGTCCTTTCTTAACTTTCTGCCTTTTTTTTTTTTTCTTCCTTCCCCTCCACAGTATGTTCTCACAGCAGCAAACATCGCCCCAGTTCACCCAGCAGAGTAACAACAACATGTACAATGGCACTGGCATGAACCTCAACAATGTCTCTATGGCCACCAACTTGGCAACGAGCAGCATGAGCAGCATGGGCCAGATGGCCGGACAGATGAGTGTCACATCTATGGCCTCGGGGCCCTCACCCGGCTTGGCCTCCATGGGACAAGAACAGGTAGATGCAGTCCACCCTGACACTTTAGGGATTCTTTCCTAGCATTCTGTATCGGAAGGCCCGATTTATGGTTTCCAAGTGGAAACTTTTTATGTTTTTGCAACACTGTAGATGCAGAAAAATATGGACCCTTTGTACTTTTAATAGTAATGTCAGACCTAAGGCTGCTTCTAAACAAATGTGTCTTCCTGTGAGGCCCAAAGGGCCTGGGCACACTTATCGAACAGCCACGCTAGTGAATAATTTACTGGCGTAGCTTACGTAACTCCTCGAGGCGGAGTTCTTGTGCTCGACTTGAACTTAGAGGACAATGATGTAATTAGCAGCGGGCACTTTAGAGCCAAACCATTATACCCGATAGACATTACTACGTTATGTTCAAAGGCCAGGCTGTTGTTTATTCTCCTGGACGTGTAGTCCCGGTGGTTTAGAGTTGTCAATCCAGCATGTTCACTGCACACAGGATTAGAAGACGCAAGCCTCCCCCCCAAACATGCTCTTTATGTGGCCAGGTATTTCTTCTATATCGTCTCCCCGAGTCTGTTGATTATCATCCATTTAATGTCACCCATGTTAATCCCTCTTCCTTTGTCTCGCTGGTATTGTTATCTGGCAACGTGGAATGCATTGTTTTTGTCCATGATGCTTTTAAGCCTAATAAAGGGCCATGAATATTTAACAAGTCTTTAGACTGTTGTTACATACTAGTATATCTGTCACTTGATTTATCACTTTTCCAGGATTAAGAAATATATTGGCACTTAGATTATTTCAATTATTTACAGTTTGGCTATTAGTGCCAGCTTACACACTTTACCGACTTGTCTTGAGTATCACGCTGTGCTCTAATGATGGGTTGTAATTGTTTTTTTGTTGTTTTGTTTTTTTCTTCCAAAGCTGAGATAAATTAACCAGCTGCTGAGTGTTCAGGGTGTAATTCCAGAACTGTAATTCCTGAACACTTAAATGTGTTTTTGTCTCTTTGCAGAAATACTGTTGACCCTTAATGACTTATCCTGAACCTCAGTGATCAGCTGGTGCAAGGAGCAAATATCTACAAACATGTAACCAACCGACGGCCCTCTCGAACCAGCCATACTGCGCCCTGACAACGTCTCCCCGGTGCAACTTAACCGTCTGTCCCGGCTGGGCCACTTCGGCAGCCCCGGAGGGGCCTGGCCCCACACAGACACAGGAGTGTGAGAAGAGGGCTGGGGAAAGATTGCGGAGCTCTGTCCAACACGCCTAAACCTCCTGGAGGAGAGCTTCACGATGAGCCAGTGTGTATGCCTGTCCAGCTGCATTCACCGTAGTGTGACTTACTGTAGGCCTCCTGGTGGGGGACACTGACTGTAGGGGGCAGCAGTGGGCGGGATCCCTCGTTCTGATGAATGTATTCCTCTCAGTGGACAGCGGCCATTTACAATCTCATCTCAAAAATGACATACACTGATTCCTATTTTTGTTTGTTTGTTTTCCTTTTTTTTCCCTTTTTGTTTTACCTTTCTCACAGATTTGTGATATTTCCACATAGTTCCAAAATGGCAGCAAATATTAAATGACATGTTAGGAATTATGGTTGGAGCTCAAATACTTAGCCGGTTTTGCCTTTTAGCTGTTCTTTTTTTTTTTGTTTGTTTTATTTTATTTTATTTTATTGGGGGGGTATTTTATTCTTATTTGTTTTTCTCTTTTTGTTTTTTAGGGGGGGTAATTAAGATGTGGAGTGAAGATGTGGTTGGAAAAAAAAAATCCATGATCTTGAAAAACACTGCAGAAGAATGGTTTGAGTGGAATGGTAATTTGTCTGATTAGAATGATTTAGTCAAGAGGTTTATATAGTGTATTAAATTAAGTTTTATTTTTCTGTATAGATTCATTTTAATTATTGTTGATTGTTTATCCTAGTAGCAAGAAGAAAAGAATATTTCTAAAAGTGTGACAGAGGCACTTTTTTTTACATAATTTTAACAATAATGGTTGTATTCTTTCTGAGAAGATTCTTCTGTTAACCTGAATAATAGATTATGCTTAGGTCCTGTAGTTTCAGAAAAGATGTCAAAATTGATTAATTACAGAGATTGTACATACAAATAAGTAAAGCATTTTGTTTCTATTTATTTTATTCCGAAGGCTATAGTTTCACCGCCCCGTCTGGTCACAGTTGCCACTTGAAGAAGAGCCGGTTTTAGTTATGTTTGTTTTGTTGTTTTCTTTTTGGAAAGTAGAAGCCTTCATGTTGTGACGATCTGGTACGATGCAGACAAGGGCGGGGATCGGGGGCGGAGGGAGGGTGGGTGGCGGAACGTTTGGAAGCGTTGTAAGGGGGTGTGCTGTGTATACAGTGTACAGATTATCGCTTGCTTCTCTGCCTTTAGCATAGATCACGAAAAAATGAAAATAAATAAAACAGGATAAATTCAACACAGCCATACAATAACTCGAAAAAAATAACAGAAGTGTGCTTTCTATGTTGTCTGGAGTGAAAAATGCTTCATACAAGCTGCTAGGTGCAAACTGTTCTGGTGTGATGTAAACAAGCAATAACGATTACTTGAGAATCTCTTGGGGTTTTTTCGTGTTTTTGTTTTTGTAATTTTTGTACAGTTTCCTGAATAAACGGACACAATTTTGCTCCACCTTTGGATGCAGTATTAAACACGTTTTTTTTTTTTTTTATTGCAGTTTGTATCAAGGACATCTAAATCCACAAACAGCGTTTCTATTAGATTATGCAGCACTGACTGAAGCCTGAGAGGGAGGTTAATTGGACATTGTGGGCCTTCTCTGCCTCCAGCCACTCCTCTATAGCAGAGGTCAGAGCTGAGACTGCACGCTTCACGAGACCTGCTCTGACAGACAGCCATACTTTAAGACCTCAGGCACTTAGTTTGTTCAGTTAGTTCAACTTTAAAGTGTTCGCTAATGACATGCTATTCTTGTGCCCCCAAATAAGGGGTTCGGTTTGACCTTTACGAGATCAAGAGCAAGTCATCTCCTCTAACCTCAAAAGTACATTTTCCTCAAAACTTTTTATATCGACTATTTAACCCAGGAACGACTCGGATCAAGCCAAATATTATATTCTATCACTTTTCAATTGGATTTCGAAATTTTACGCCTATATTTTCATAGTGAGTCACTTGGTTAAAACATGGTTCGGGGCCCACATAATCAAGAAATTTACGATGATGTCACTTAACAGGGTCCAATGTAGATGCATGAAACAGAAAGAGAGTCATTCTGAATGTATTGTCATTAAAAACCTAAGAATCTGACTGGTGGTGTAATTGTCAATATGGCGACATGGTGCACACCTGTATCACCCTCCTCTCTGTGTTTACATCGGAGGTATCCCTTTCTTTCAAACACAGTTCCTTGAGTAACGGAGTTAAAGCCGCAAAGAATTAACTTCAGGACAAAGGACTGTATTGTGTCGGTTGTCATCACTGCTGATGTCCTGCTGTTGTTTTACTGAGGGCCTACATGAGATCATGCTTTTTTTTCTTTCTTTCTTTCTATCTTTCTTTCTTCCTTTTTGACAAGTGCTGTTTTGATTGTAGAACACAGTCCTGCAAAACAAGCCCTTTGAGCCATTTCAAAGAATGAATTCACAGCCCATTGCAAATTTCCAAAGATTGTCGAGATTTAAAAAAAAAAAAAAAAAAAAGACTTAAAGCCATGTGGTAGCAATGCATTTTTTAAGCATTTATAACGAGGACCGGTGCAAATCAATGGTTTTGCCAAGGCTATGGACCCACGAAACGAAAATATTTTTTCTCTTCAACTTGGTTTTGAAGAACTTTAAATGCCCTTTTGTATTCTCTGCCAATTTCTTAGAGCTAAGATGCAACATTGAAATGCTAAAAACCCTAGCATAATGCCTTAGATTTCGTCTGTTGTTGTTCTTGTACATTACATTGCTGTCTGTATAAATTTGTATAATGACGTGTACAAAGCTGAATGGGTGCAACACGTTTCAGATCCTCAGTTTCTGGAGACCTGCAGTTTGAACTTGTTCCAATCATCGCTGTGTTCTGTGTTGGGTTGAAGACTGATTACATCCCCGCTGTCCCCCAATGTTTGTATGGAAAAGAAGATACATAGGGATATTGAAGCAATATGTAATATACTATATGGACTTTCCGAAGAAAGCTTGACGTGTTGTTTTTTTTTCGTTTGTTTGTTTTGTTGTTTTTTTTTTCCCTGAGGTTTATTTCATGCAATGTTCACACAAATCACACTGTACCCCCCCCTCGCCTCCCCGCATCAACATTAGTGTGCGTGAGCGTTTTATGCAAAATTAGATATAGCCTACAAGAGAAGTTTAAACCACAGTTATGCAAGTTGTGAACTAATATGGCTTCGCTGATGCTATTTGCCTTGTAAATAAAGAATTCTGTTATTGCAAAAATTTAACCTTGTGACTCTGGTTTCATTTGATGTTTGAGTTCACGGTGTTATAACGGCTCCTTATTTTACTTTGCTTTTTATAAATCATGGGGAGACCAGAAGGTTTTCAACTAAGTGAGGAATGGAGATTGTTAACAAAAAAATAAATAATTATGAAATGTTAAAATCCCAGCAGACTCACAGATTACTCTCAGGATAAGCACCTAAATGAATCCTAAATAAATCTATTGAAATTGGGGCTTTGGCGTGAATATATATATATATATATATATATATATATATATATATATATATATATTTTTTTTTTTTTTTTTTTTTTTATTTCTCTGAAGAGAGTGGAGCTGGAGTGGATATCTGAGTTGACTCCAAACGGAGCTCTGCCTCCTCCAGGGGTCCTGAGATAACATCTGATGGAGGGGGGGGGCTTTCATGTGGAAATGTGTGGGATGCTCTCTCACCCTCTCTCTCTCGATCGGACTGTGTGCTGCGTGGACCCATGGACACACAGTGGGTTGTTCCATCACACACACACACACACATACACATTGACATGCATGAGGTGGCGCTGGCCAATAGGAAGCCTCCTCTCCAGACCTGAGTGTACAGTAAAGTTGGCCTTACATGACCATGGACGAACACACACACAGAGAAAGGAGTCTCCCGACTGCACGCACACACACACGCACACACGCACACACCTCCGAAGTTGAGACCTGTGTCAGATTGCTGCGGACATGAGGGGGATCACTGCCCTGTGACACTTTATTCCTCATTCCAAAAAGGTAAGAATCTTTAAATCCCAAATTGAGCTTCTATGTAATTGGACCATTTTAATAGGATCTGATTTTAATAATAACTCTTCTTTTAACTTTTGTACGTCATTGTGAAATTCCTGCTTTTATTTCCCCTTGGCAATACTCATTTCTGTGAACATATTGGCCCCAGTAATGACCCCGCAGCAGACGCCCCCCTCGGAGGTGATTGTAAAGTCTTTATAAAGGCGTCATTAACGGTGACCTCTGCTCTCCTTGCATCGATGTCACGACCCTGATTTGTATCTCTATTTACTGGCTGACTGGTAAATACTTCCTTAAAAAAACGCACCGTGTGCCGGCCATTTCCACCCGCCGATGAAGTCCTAAGTTTGTGTGTGTGTGTGTGTGTGTGTGTCCCCTCGGCTGGAAATATTGCAAAATCGGCTGCCTGCTTTAATTGCGGACTCCGGTGAGTGAAAACGGCCAACATTTTGTCCAACATGATCTTTGAAAGGAAGAGGAGAGGAAATATGATCAATAAACCTTTCAAAAGGCTTAAACAATCCTTAAAATCATAAATATAACCGTGGCAACGGCTTCATCTGGCCAAAAGGTCGATCACATGCGGAAAAATGTAGGATAAAAAAAACAACAATTCGATCAGTTTCAGGTTCTCTTGCTGTCTTTTTTTAGACTTCTTGCATTAAACTTTTAAAAGTACCCAGCCCCCGCCTCCCGCCCCCTCCTCCACCGCCATCCCCCTTGTCCCCCTGAAGGCTATTTAACAACTCCATTTGCCCCCCCCCCCCCTCCATCCCTGCCTCCCCCCGGCCGGTGTGATGTCGCTGTCCCTGTCCAGCGTCCCCCCGGTGCTGAAGGACCCGCGCTTCCCGGCCGAGATGCTGAAGGGCAGCCCGGCGCGGGGCTTCTACCCGGCCCCGCTCCACGGTCCCCACAGTCACCACTACGTGGACTTCTTCCCGCGCACGCACGGCCTGCTCCAGCCCCTCAAGACCCTCGGCCGCTTGGTGTCGGACGGCCCGGGGCCCCTGCCGCTCAGCGTGCCCGGCGGGGCCCCGTCCTTCTTCGGCCCCCACGCGCAGCTGCTGGCCGCCGCGGGCCTCCCTTACCTCGGCCAGATGCTGCCCGGACACCCGTACCCCAAACCGGAGGAGCTGGCCGCCGTGGTGACCGAGCACGCCGCCGGGCCCCTGTCCTCGGACTTCAGCGAGAAGTCTCCCTGCGGCTCTTCATCCCCCCCCTCCTCCTCTCTCTCCTCCTCCTCCTCCTCCTCGCCGCCAAAGCAGACGTTGTTCCGCCTGCAGGCTGCAGACGCGTCGCCGGAGAAAACCTCGTACAACTTCAGCGAGGACGACCTGTTCACGGTGCTGTACGGGTACTCCCGGGGCCAGGAGCGCAGAGGGGGGCACGCCATATCGGGGGTGGCTCTGCTCGAAAAAACAGGTACTTTCTATCTCCTTTTGCTTTGTAATATCTATGTAATTGCACATAACCAAGATCTGATATTTAAAAAAAAATAATCCGATCTGATATTTAAAAATTCTATTAAAAAATGTTAAAGTTAAATGTAAATTGTTTTTCATTTTAAAAGACTTTTAAAATGTATTTCGATGTCTTTCTTTGCAGTGTCAGACACCCACGTCCTCCCCTTTGACAAGGACACCCTGATGCTTCCGGAAGGTGAGCTCCTCTTTTTTTTTTTTTCTTGAATCCAGCTCATTTCTATTTGTTTTCATTTTTTATGAATTTGTTCGCCATCGTCGTGACTTACGCAGGACTGAGAGTCGTCCACGCATCCTGGGGGAACGTCTCCCACTGCGGGGTTTTCACCGACAGCACCAGCCTCCCGAAGGGGACGCGCTTCGGACCCTTCCAGGGAAAACTGGTGAACACCAGCGAGATCAAGACATACGACGACAACACTCTGATGTGGGAGGTATAAAAAAACAAAAGAAAGAAAGAAAAACAAAGTAAACGTCCAATTCTGATCGGTGGCCCCACGACGGCTCTTCTCAAACACCCGTCCTCTCTCACCTCAGGTGTTCGAGAACGGCCGCCTGAGTCACTTCGTGGACGGAAGAAGCGGGTCTGGGAACTGGATGTCTCTGGTGAAATGCGCTCGTTTTCCGGAGGAGCAGAATCTGATCGCCGTGCAGGTCCAGGGTCAGATCTTCTACGAGGCCTGCAAGGACATCAGACCCAACCAGGAGCTGCTGGTCTGGTACGGAGACTGCTACATGCAGTTCCTGGGCATCCCGCTCACCCTGAAAGACCCCAAGGAAGACAACAACGCGGTTCCACCCACGGAAGGTCAGAACCTAATCCCAATGAATAAAATAAATAAATACATGAATTAATGCATGAACAAAATAAATAAATCCCACCCCCCTCCCCCACTCCCCCAAGACTCCGGTGAGGGCTTCAAGTGTGACAGGTGCGGCAAGGTGTTCGCTTACAAGTACTACAGAGACAAGCACCTGAAGTACACACGCTGCGTGGACCAGGGGGACAGGAAGTTCCCGTGTCACCTGTGCAACAGATCGTTCGAGAAAAGAGACAGACTGAGGATACACATTTTACACGTTCACGAAAAGCACAGGCCGCACAAGGTATAAGTTTAGTTGTTGTTGTTTTTTTTTCATTATCATTATTGTTATTTTTTAGCGTTACGGTTCCCTGAATGCAACGCGAGGGTCACGTGGGGGCGCGTGGTGCTGAAAGAACAGCTCCCGGCGGAACCGGATGTCCCGGATTTTATTTTGGTTTCATAAAATCCCCATAGACTTCAATGCAATGCAAGACGACCGACATTTTCGTAACTTATTTATATTTCAGATAAAGTCAAGTAATTTTCACTTAAAATATTTCTACGTTAAAAGAAATATAACGGTGTCTCCCTCTCCTCTTCGCAGTGTTCTGTGTGTGGGAAGAGTTTCTCCCAGTCGAGCAGCCTCAACAAACACATGCGTGTCCACTCGGGAGAGAGGCCATATAAGTGTGTTTACTGCAATAAGGTGAGAGAACGGGGTTATTTTCTTTTTTTTAATTTTATTTTCCAATATCAAAAGAAAGTTACAGAAATAAAGATTCCAGGCGGATTCTGAGCCCCCGACCTCTAGATCCTCCTCGTTTCACGGTGCATTTGACCGGGGCGTTCCGTGACTGTGTCCCTCCGCGGACACGCTCCGTGAGACACTTGCACGCCAATTATGGGCCAGATGTGCAGCCACCCCCCCTTTGTCTGCCGGGATAATTATAGTCTTTATTTACAGCCTCGGAATGAGCAGGCGTTCGTTTATTCGTTTATTTATTTTCCGTTTTTTTTCTCTCCCTTTCCGCCCCCCTTTTTTAATGCACAGCGGAAGGTTTTGTTGAACATAATCCCCTTTCTCTTGTTAAACAGACAGTTAAAGCAAGCTTCGACCAGCGGGCGTCAAAAGGCTTCAATGGCTTTTTAAAATGTGTATAACGAAAATTTCAAATTGTCTTTAAAATCTCGGATTATATCGAAACGGTAAAATGAAATCTTCAGACTTAGATACTTTATAAAAGCCACGGAATTAATATATCAAAAACGGAACTAGTTTAAATGAACGAATCAGGCGTTTGGCGAGTACGGGTTGATCCGGCCGTCGATGGCGCGTTTACGAACATTTAAAAACATTTTAATTTTTATCATTTGATTTTCCCACCCTGCTCCAGGCCTTCACCGCTTCCAGTATTTTGCGCACACATATTCGACAACACTCCGGCGAGCGGCCCTTTAAGTGCAAACACTGCGGGAAGGCCTTCGCCTCGCACGCCGCCCACGACAGCCACGTCCGGCGGACCCACGCTAGGGACAAGCCCTTCCCCTGCGAGCTGTGCGGGGTGTCCTTCCAGGAGGAGCAGGAGCTCTGTTTCCACGTCAAAAGCCATAAAAGTAAGAGCATTCACACGTAATGATAAAGATAAAGCGTATTTGTATTGTATAATACGTTGTATAATATTTTCTTTAAGTAATAACAGTAAATACTACTGATGTGAAGCCGTGTTTATTGCAATAGTCGCTCATAAATTAGCCTGCTAGCATGATAGCCACACGTATTTCATTTTGGTTCGATATTAAAATGACGATATATCTTTCTCCTTTTTCTGGGCAGTAATTATTTTCTGCGTAATTTCTTATAGCTGGAAGGTTACTTTTTTTACATTTTTTTTTTTACATTTGGCGACCGCTGGAAACGAAGGCCTCTAAAGTGTTGACTCCAAGCAGTATTTTGTCTTCGCAGAGAGACAGCTGTCGAACAACACAGTCCTCTCGTCTCCTACGGTCAGCTCAGCACCTGAAGTATCTGCGCTTCCGGTGGACGACAATCCCAAATTAGAGCATCTCGGCGGACAGAGCTTCCCTTACACCGGTTTAAACGTTTCCAATGCCGAATACCGGCCATGGAACTGACGGGCATTTATTGTTCACACTCCAAACCAGTAACGAGCTTTACGAGAAATTTAAAAGACACGAATATGGCATGAAGATTAAATCTAGGGGGCTTCGTGGTAAAATGAGACACTCGTGGTTTTCTAGTTATCAACCGCAGTTTATAAACAAGATTGTGTTGTACAGGTCTATTTAGATAGGCACCTTATAATTTAAATTGTTGCTAAAAAAAAACAAAAACAAAAAAACCGTATCTATTTATTTGCATTTCTGTGTTGTGTTTTTTTGTGGCTAAAAGCTCTCACTATCTACAGGAGTATGTGGAACCATTGTTATTGTTATTAATGTTATTATTTTATTATTTGTATTGATTAGGGTTCCTTGTATTGACATATGCTTGAAAAGCAAAGCATTTTTACTGTTATATTGCTGAACCTATTTGTGAATAAAATACATAATGTTTTAATTTTAAAGTGTCTGATAATTTCATTGTGATGTAAAAGGCAATTGAAAGTGTCTTCATTTAGTCTTATTGAGCATCTGCTTTTTCATGAATTAAAAATGAATGAAACAAGTCAGCGCCTTTTTTAGTGGTCAGTTCTGATTATTTCACCGAGAAGGTCATTTGTTAGTAAAAAAAAAAAAACGTAATAGAAATGGAAAATGCTTTACTTAACGCTGCATGAGCCAGCTTTTGATATTAATAACGGATTTCTTTTATTGGTTGCTGCATTTCTCAGATATTTGTCATCATTCTGATTGAAGACAGAGATTTTACTACCATGGCGTTTTAAATAAAATCTGTCGACAAAAACATCATTTAGCTTGCCTGTTCTTGCATTTGTTAGTGTTTAATCCTGAAAAATGACAGAGCTATCATGAGTTGTCTTTGTGTTTATTTATTTTTTATAAAATGGTAGTAATTTGTTTGAATACTCCAGATTGTGCTCAACGGACAGTGCTTGATTTTTCTGTCATGCATGTGTGTTCTGGTCTGGTATGTGTGTTCCCTCTTTTCTCCATCTATACTGTCTAGGGTGTAAACAAGTGATGCTCTGAGCGGAAGCAAACAAACCCCACTGGACCCAATGAATGACAATAGTGTGTAGCAGTAAGGTGGTCTATTGCCCCACACACAAAGACTGACATCTGCCCTCACACTGTCACCAAGCGGCCCAAATGTGTTGTCCTCAGATTGGAAGGAAAGATAAATAGATAGTTGGAAACTGTGTGTGTGTGTGTGTGTGTGTGTGTGTGTGTGTGTGTGTGTGTGTGTTTGTGTGTGTGTGTGTGTGTGTGTGTGTGTGTTAAAAGCCCTAGTTGGTAAAGTGGTGCGAGCCGCAGGATGTCTGACAGATGAGACAGTGTTCTGTCTTTGTATTTCTGTTCTGTTATGTCACCTTTAACCTCCTGCTCGCCGCGCTTCCAATACCAGCATGTTGTCAAACACAACGAAGCATAGAGGGCCATGAGTGTTGTCACACAAGTTCAACTCGGAGTAACAGGAAATCTTTGCAAAGCATCGAGGAAAAATTGCTCGTTTTGCCAACAAATTCACATACAGCAGATCAAGTGACATCAAACTGCCTGTTTATCTTGAAATAACCTAAAACTAAGCTTTTTATAAAAGTGTTTGAGTAACACATAAACATGCAATAGATACATAGAGCACATCACAAAATCAGCATATGGCACTGTTTGGTTTACATTTATAAATGTACAAGATGGATCCTGATAAGCAATGTCAGTTGCCGTATTGGCCCCTAGCCACACTGCAGACTCTGCCAAGGAGACACAGCTTAGAGAGGTGAGGAAAGAAATAAAAACAGACGTAAAAAGACATGAGTGGTGTAAAAGAACATCACATGAATGTGCACTGGAGTTGTGCAGGTGAAATGTGAAAGGTGAAAAAGAGAACGAGAGGAGACGTGAAGACAGAAAAGCTTTTGAGAAATATGCCACAGCGCCAGCCGCGAAAATGGAGTGATCAGAAAATATTTAGACTGAGACCAATATGGACAGTGACCGTCTCTGTCTGTGGGCAGGGGAGATGAGCAGGGCCCCCTTTGTATTTACTTTAACAGACTGGCGAACTCGAAGGAGCCTTTAGGGGTCAGAGGTCGCCAACTAAACTAAAAGTTTAACAGCCTCCCCTTTCTTCAAATAGACAAAATATGGATGCTTGAACAAGTGTATGTCCACCATCATTGGATGTGCACCTCCCATTTGTACAACCCCCAGGTCTCCATAAGGGGCCTGGAGTAAAAAGACCAGCTACTCCCCTTTGTGGTCTTCTAGAAGCAGAGGGGTGGAGGAGAAGGATGGGATGAGAAACAAAGAAAGAAAGAAAGACAGAAGGGAGAGAAGGAGAATGAGCTGCCAGCACTGAAATACTGAGATTGTTAGCGAGCCCCGCTCAAAGGCTGGTTTTACTAGCCCCTCTCACATTGGCTGATTTAAGGCTCGGTGCTTGGACACTGGAGTTCTTTTTTTAATGTAGGTTATTTATAAGGATTGATTTCACACTTAACTTACCGGCAACTTAACTGAGCCTCTGGAGAGCTTTCCATCAGATGTATCTCTATATTTATGCGATATTAATGGTAGGCGCAGTGGAGTTTATGACCTGTGTTTGCTTTAGTTTATCCTCTCCCAGGATAAGCCAAGTAGCCACCCTGCCTTCCAAAGCAATGTATGAGGTTACTGGTCTCATGAATAAGGCTTTTTGATGCAAAGAATGTCCTCCTCTCCTCTCCTCTCCTCTCCTCTCCTCTCCTCTTCAGTCTGCTAAACCAGTGAAGCTGAGTGGTCAAATTCTCTGATGTATTAGCTTCTATTGATTCCCTAATAGCTGGTCCATGTGTGTGGGTGTGCGTGCGCGCTGTTGTCTGGCCGATGTTGAGGCGAGACTTTGCTTCAGACGGGCTTCAGACTCTTAGCTGAGTGAACTCATAAACTGTAACCACACCAGCTCTCTGTCCATCTGTGCCTCGCTCTGCCTGCACCACTCCCGTCGAGCCCCCGAACCACACGAAGAGTCACAAGTGATGAAGATAAAGTAGAACTGTATCATAAGCTTCATATATATTTTAAAGAATCCATTTAAGCAGGTTTTACGTGGTTTCTTTCACCAAATCAAGATAGTTTAAGATTATAGATCACTGCTGTTAACAAGCTGAATGACCGTCCTTAATCACGCAAATCTTAAAAACCAAGTCTGATTCATTTTTTTCTGACAAACTTGTACCTCAGTGGAAGCCTTGCATTTTGTTCTTCTTTAAAATGACATTAATTCCATTCCTATGCAACCATTATGTTTGTTGAGTGTTAGGTGGAAAAGCAGCATTTCTATCAAATTCAATTTTTCTAACTTTTTCTAAGATTTTGTAAACCTCATGTCTCTGAAATGGCGTGCTCAGATGCAGTCACCTGCATCATAGCGGCGGGATCTTATTGTTGTGACGCCTTGCTTCACAAGAAACATTTGAATGGGGTCATTCAAGTGTGGATGGTTGAGATGATCCGTGCCCCCTCCTGTTGATCAGCTTGGGTCCTGCCATTCACCATTTTGGGATGGATCTGTTGTTGTTGGTATGTGATTTCCACTGGGACAGTGGACAGTACAGCAGGGGAGACACAGAGATGTTCAGTGGCCTGCGTGCTGTTGACTGGATGAAAGGCAGATCAAACAGCATCTGTAAAGCCTCTCCATGTTGCTGCTTGCACTGAATGCATTTGTGTGTGTGTGTGTGTGTGTGTGTGTGTGTGTGTGTGTGTGTCTTCGAGGTGGGATTGATGCACGAAGAGGGCAGATGGCCTTATTCGTCTCTGTGGGGGCTGGTGTGAGGTTCCACCGTGGTCCCGTGGGGTAACATATTTGGGCCTGTGCCACCCCCAACATACACAAAGCAACCCTCAAACCACCCATCGTAAACTACAGTTTATCTAGCTCCTTACCGTCAGTGTACGACAGCATGAGAAAAAATTATTTTATTACTCGTGTTTGAACTATCAGTCCTCTGATGGACTCCAGGGTGCTGATTGAAATGTAACTCTGTGGTGAAAGGAGTAAGTCTGCTTGTAGGTTGACATCTGGCTTTGTCATTCGGGATGTTAGAAAGTGTTAGAGGGTTCTTCTCCCCATGGTTCACGCTTTACAATAGTTCCCAGTATGCACTCTGTGTGCCTTCATGCCCAAGACTATTGTATGCACCTAACTGTTTTTCCTGTAGGTGATGAAGTGAAACAGTGGGGTGAAGAAGAGGAGTCACTGATACAGTCCTTCTCTCGCGCACGTTGCTCTTCGAGCTCCACTCTGCAATTCACGCTGCCTTTCTCTCGACAGAAAGTTTGTGAGGACAGATGCATAAACGAGTAATTATATTGGTCCTCTACATGATGTTCTATCGTGACCTTTGAAAATGTATCCTGTGTGACTTTGGCCTCATGCTGTCAGTTGCTCCTGTTGTGCCAAGGCCTATTGTCAGATGAATGTTTCTCTCTGTGGGGTCTTGGTGTTGAAAGGGCTATGGGATGCTTTATACTGACACTCTGGGACGATTGGGCTGCATGGTGATACAGCGCTTCCAGGCACAAGGAAAGACACATGGTGATGCCTGCCTGCATGATGTGGGTGAAGGAGGTCTGCAAATATCCCGAGAGTGATCTTTAAATGTAAATTGCAATGTAGGCACCTCCGAAAAGCTGTTTGAAATAAACAGCTGGGGTGGGGCGGGGTCAGGTGGGGTATTACTTTCCTGAATAATTTGGGCTCTATTCTGTGAAGGGTTTTGGAAAATCAGACATTCCCCTAAGAGTCTGCTTTCCTGGGCAACACTTGATTTAAGAAGGTATACTTTCTGCAAGTAAAACACTATGCATGTGTTGTCCCTAAGGGAGGGATTTACAACATATGGACACTGTACTCCTGCCACATGTGCACCCAGGCCCGGTCGAGGCAACCTCCGTGCCTCCAAAGATGTTTGCTGACAGTCCGACTAATCCTCAGTAAGCTGTCCATTCAGAGGGACACTTAGAAAGCGACTGCATCGACTATGCGCTATCTTGTCAAGTGATATGTGCCTTATCTCCGCCGCTGCTGGACAAAGAGACCGCGGCAATGAACTGCAGATTTCGCTTCATACGCATGCATATAGGACAGAATCTGAATCTTGTGAATGTATGATCTGAGAGCAGTGAGGAGTGGAGGAAATGACAGATTTTGAAACCTCTTGTGGGGAATTAGCAGATAAGCACTCTTGTCTTTTTTTCTAACCACGCTTTTCTGTTCATTTCTTCCAACAGAACGTGCAACCGCCAGCCGCACAGGCCAAGAAGATGATTGATATCCCCACGGGCCATCATCAGAGGACAAGCCAGAGCCGCACGGTGCACTATAAGCCTGCCGACCTATCCATCATCCACACATTCATACGCTCATACAGGGGCAGACGTGTGCATACGTGCAGCAAGGGAAATACAAAAAAGCCCGCAGATGTAGATGGATGTGTTCATGTTCTGCCACAGACAGACACATGAGGTGAAGCGCAGAGTGGAGAGGTCATCACCGTGACTGTTAATAGCTGTCAATCACATTTAACAAAGCTAACAGCTCAGACAATGGAGGGCAACTGCCTGACTGGATAGTTAGTTCCCTCATCCTGTCTTCCCATTCTCGACTCCTCCTCAACCCTCTCCAATCACTCGTACTCCCGATCTGGCACCCAGTTTGATTTAGGTAGACGTTTCAGGTATGGGAAGTTATGACCACGCAGAGATTTTTTCAATTACCCTGTTAATGACTCGAGACACGAGTTTCTAAATAATCTGTGACCCTGTTTTTGACCCTGCATTCCTCCTTAACTCACGTGAAGTTGGTCCAAATTGCTTCTGCCAGGATGCTGACTGCCACCAAATACATGTGAACATTATTCTCAGTTTGTCTTCATCATCCCCGAGTTTATTTCAGGATTCAATTAAATTTTTGAAATTTGTTCATAAGGCCTGTACTTCCATGTCAGACCCTCCCCACTCTATCCCTTGGATTGTAAAAGTAAAATAGTTCTGCCCTCAAAACGTGTTTTGAAAATGGCATTGTTCTTCTTCTCCCTCTTTCCACATGGAGAGCACAACCAAAGGGATTCCTGCTTTTCTCCTAAAATGAGTAAGGTGGAATGGAGTTTCACTTGTGGGGCTCAAAGTGACAAAAATGAAATATGAAAACTATGCAGCAGCTCTCGGAGTAGCTAGACCAGGGTTTAGCAGGATCACTTTCTCTTTTATTTAAAAATTCTCTGTTTTTCAGAGTAAATGCAAAGACTGTTCGGGCTCAGCAAAGTGATTCTATACTTTTTTTTTCAGTCATTCCTTTTTCCCGACCGTATTTGCTCCAGCTCACGACTCACCCAAGTTTCCGAGTTGTCGGTTTCAGGCTGCTGCACGGGTTCACATATCCAGCTGTTTAGCAAAATTAAGTTCCATAAATAGAAATGAAGATCCTTACACACAGCAGAAATACACTATATCCTCATATTGATCCTCAGATATTCATTCAATCACCGAATCACTACCAGATACTGTGTTTCCCTGGCTGCTGCGGGTTCTCTTTGTCCTTATGTCAGAAAATGGCATCTGTACGTGTGTCAATACCATCTTTGATTAATCTTTACTCTTCTGTTTTTTGGGAAATTGGCAGGACTGGTCATAAATAGTACAGTGCTGAGGTGGCCCAGCGGTCACGCTCTCAGCTCAATTAATGTTTCTCAGGCGAAACGGCACTCAGATACCCAAACACACAAATCCTTTTTGAGTGCAATGTAAAAAAAAAAAGAAAGAAAAAGAAAAGGATTTGTTCAGTGATGCTGAAACAAAGTCTGTCTTTCAGCTACTTCCAATTACCAGAATGATTTATTGAATTTCAACTGATTGTGCATATAAAGCCGGAGCTCAGAAACAAATATGAAGTGACAACCATCATATTGGTCACATGACATGATCATTGTTAAGCTGTCCTAAATAGCGAAAACTTTTTATTTTTTGTCAAGATACTGAGTTAAACAAAAGAAAGAAAAGAAAACAGAACTTAAGACGCTCTGTAATAAAACGACTACAACATGACATACTATTTAAGAGTGAGTGAATATAGAAAAGTAATCTTGACTTGAAACTGACATCTGAAACTGTGTGGAACTGTATTCATCCAACTGGACGAGTTGAGTTTCCTTGAGCAGATAATGTAATATTATTAGTGGTTTTAACTCCACCAAACCAAATTAAACAATAATTGTGGATTCATTTAACAAATTGGATAACTTGTCTGTGGTTTAAAACTCACTCCACCCGTGATTTCATGGGAAATGGAATTAGTTTTTTTCAAAGTCGGCCTCCTCTGTCTCCCTGCGGAAACATTTACCAATTGGTTTGGGATTATAGATGCTTTTGCCATATCTATGTAGTTCAGAGGACAATTAACCATGACCCTGGTCCGCCCCCAAGGGCCTGCAGGGTCAAAGGGGAGACAGGCTTTGGATAAAAAAAAAAAGAAAAGGCTAGCACAGGGATGGAATAACGGTTTAAGCACCTGATGCTTGCGAAGGCGCAAAAACAGAAGTGAGTGTTTAACCCTGCTCATCCAGGAGCCCCGGGAGGAACCGGATGCTGAGAGCACTGATGGAGAAGTGAAGGATGAGAGTGTATTAGGAGGAAGCTGTGTGTGAAGCTCTCACTGTAGATATCTAAGGATGTGTATGTGTGTGTATGTGCGTGCATGTGTGAATAAGAAGAATTGGAGTCCCAGTTTTGAATAAACCGCATTGATAGCAATCACATCTGTGACTGTATAGATTTCAGAAAGTACTAATTAAGATGCATGATGTGTGCGTGTGTGTGTGTGTGTGTGTGTGTGTGTGTGTGTGTGTGTGTGTGTGTGTGTGTGTGGGAGCACAGGCACACTTCTGTCTTCCTAAGGGAGACAGTGTCTCGGCCCTGGAGCCGCTGGCCTCCAACCCCCTAACACTGAGTCATAGATTTTTGACAGTACAGTTGGAAGACACGTGCCCACGTCCTACTGAAACATTCATGAAGCCTTAAGACCCTCTCCTCCACCTAATGTACCCTAACAGCCCTTTATGGCCTCACTCTAGCCTAGCACCACCTTAGTGCTGCTTTCCGGCATCTAACTCCTTGACACACCATCGCCACTTTTTTTTTTTTTTTAAACACACATTTCTACCTTTTTTTGCTGGGGAAAAATCTCCAGATAAGTTCCGGAGTGGACAGGCGAGGGATGTAGTACCAGACGAGTTGCATTGCCTCCATATCCATCCACAAATTCAAAGGCAGAAAGTTTAGGTGTCCGTTTGGGGGAGCACTCCAGACTGCCTTCGTCATATGCTTCTAGTTTCATGTTGTTCCTCTTCTTGTTTCTCCTCTCCTTCACGTGTGGTCATTGAAAGTCTCTGTAATCTGACCCCTATGGGATGCATTGATCTGTTAAGATTGCCACTTTGAAAAAGCCCCCATTAGGGTATATGGTTTGACAGCTGATATCAACATCCTTTGGTGTTGTGACAGGTCTGAATGCACTGTGACCCGAAAAGCGAGAGAATTCAACGCTGCGGGAGAGAAAAGGAATTCGGATGAGA
Organism: Fistularia tabacaria; assembly: GCA_901007705.1. NCBI lineage: Eukaryota > Metazoa > Chordata > Actinopteri > Syngnathiformes > Fistulariidae > Fistularia > Fistularia tabacaria. The sequence continues at coordinate 276,220 of CAAKHD010037015.1, forward strand.
GACCCGACTTTTTGGCACGCTACACTTGTGAAAAAGAAACATGAGCAAAAGAAAAGCACAAATTCAAATGAGGTAAATCCTCCTGTATCGAGCACAATGGCCTCGCTTTGTCATTGTGTCAGGTGACTGTGTCCTCTGTGTGTGTCCATGTGCGGGTCCACTGGGACGTCCGGCCTGAGCTGTGTGTTTTACCATTCTCCTGGCCTCCCCACTGTGTTTACCTCTCCATGGTAAAAAAGCCATATGCCAAATTAGCTTGTGTTACAGCTCTGGTTTCTGTCGGCCCCACACACGCTGGAACATCAAGAAGGGATATGTAAACCATATCCAAGACTATAAAGTAGAGACGCATTGATCTGTTTATGCTTTTTAACAATCTCCAACACATGAGATTCATCTTAGCCACAGACAATCTTCTGATGGTCATTGCTTCATCTGGTAACACCAGGACAATTAATTAGTGGTGGCAATAGATGCGTTTCGGGAATCAATCGTTATCAGCGCATTTGTTGTGACATTTTCCATTTTGGAAAAAAACGGGTGTAAAAAACTTGATTTTCTGGTTTTAATTATATTATTAAAGATTAAATTAACAAACAAGGAAAACAGGTGACCCATAAAACTACACATCCCAGACAATGGTATTGACTATGTAATTATTGACCGGGTTAATAGAAGTCACAGAAGCTCGGACGGAGCATACCGTAAGAGTCGGCCCATTTTTCTGAGAATGTGCATTCAGTGAAGCAAAACTGCTGAACGCTGCATGAATTTTCCATTCCACATCAGATTTTTTTATCTTCTGCCAGGGTTACGTGGCGCCTGCCGAGTGTCTAGACAGCAGGTTTAAAACGTCCCCCTCTATCTTATAAAATCTTTTTCAATCTTTTTTTTTTTCCCCAGATAGGTATTTTTTTAGAGAAATCTGAAGTGACTTCTTCTTTCACTGTCATTTGTTCAAAATCTGTTTAACCTTTTTGAACCTTTCTTTTTTTTCCTTCCCCTTTTTGTCTCCAGGTGCATGAAATCTAAGTGCCTCTCACCTATTTGCTTGATCCCTCTACCTCATGCTTGAGGAACAGAACAGAACAGAAGGTACTGTAGGTCCTTTGTATTGTTTTGTTGTTTTTTGTTTTCTTTTCTTTTGTTCAGATGGGGTACCGAGGTTTAGCCAATGACCGTTAAATAAATACATTATTAAATTAATAAACCGCACTTGATTCCAGAGGAAAAGGAAATTGTAGAAAATATAAATGGAGTCATATATACATACATACATATTTATTTATTTATTTATTTATTTATTTATTAGACCCCGGAGTGCAGCATTTGGTCCTGCATCTCCTCTGACTCAGCTCTGCTGCCCAAACCGTTCTGTAAGCCCCAGCAGCGGATCGATGTTTCTGAAATGGAGCTGACCTGCAGTCACATTAACGGCACGCGTCCACCTAAGGGGGTCTTCCCAGAAGACTCTCCCGCTCACACTCTTACACTTTGTTCAAACACAGCATCCAGTAGAGGGGAAATCAGAGGTCAATACGAGCCATCCTGCTGAAAGTCTTGTTTGGCCTCACTGGAGCTGCTCATAGTTAGAGTCTTACATTACAAAGTCCTGTTCATTAAGGACCCCGACATTCCAAGAGACAGCTTTCAAACATAAAGGCGTATCGTATGCTCTGCATTTTCTCTGCAACACGAGGCGTCTTTTCCTGGCATGAAAAATTAATCAAACACCTCTCAGTTGTGTGTGTGTGTGTGTGTGTGTGTGTGTGTGTGTGTGTGTGTGTGTGCGGCCTTGTATGTCTGTAAAACATCGAGTCAGCCACTCCATATAGAGACTTATTTAAACACCCGACAACAAAGAA
>CAAKHD010037015.1:280326-322766 GCA_901007705.1 Fistularia tabacaria
TTTACAATTTTTCAGTTTCTTTGTTTTTATATGTGTTTGTTTTGTATCTTAAATATGCCCCTGCCCCCCCCCCCCCCCTCTCTCAGGTGTTTTGATCCCCCTGTGTTCTATTAGTCTTGAACCTGACCATTAGACTGTCCCTTCAACTCCTGTGGAAAAAAAAAACATGACTAATGACCCTCCCTCCTCCCCTTTACCCTCCCATAGTCAGAGTCAGTGTCCATTAATTGTGACTGTTGTAGTCAAACCTTTACCCTGCTGGATGCAAGGCTGAGGGGACGAGAGGTGGTTGTGGTTGTGTGTGTATGTGTGTGTGTGTGTGTGTGTGTGTTAGACGGTCTGTGTATGTCGCCGATATGGCTGCTGTGGTGAGGGAGTTGTCAGGTAAGATTAGTCTCACAGATGGTCACGGAAGCATGGAAGTAACATGTACACACACACACCAAATACACACCACATATCTTAATTAGTACTTTTTGAAATCTAGACACAGTCACAGGTGTTATTGGTATCAATGTGGTTCACTCAAAATTGGGACCTGAATTCTTAATTGGTATTTCTGTGTACGGTTGACATATTTAACAATGGCGGTGTAGTACAAAACATAAGATGGTGACTCGATGTTCTCTAGTTGTATGTAGCCTACGTTTCCCAACAAAACAGAAATACATACAAAAGTATGGGCGGCCACATTCAGGAATAGATGATTGGGGGTGAGTTCTTTACAGAATTTGAATTATATTTATTTGTATTTGGCACACATAGAAACAGTAACAAATAGTGCCAAATGTATTGTTAAATCATGAAAAACAGTGACAATTGTACATGTTATAGTTGTAACATACATTGGCTGCAAATATTTGCTTCCACTATATTTGTCATCAGGGCCCTAAAAAACTATCAGTGCCAGTAAAATGAAAATCCTCTAATGATGAATTTGTCTAAAAATTGCTGAGGTAAATGTAAATTATGCATCCTTTAAACTCTTTTCTGTATGAAGATCGGATGATTTCAGATTTGACAAATCCTCAAGCAGACACAGTACAGTATTAAAGTGACAGAAAGATTATTGCAGCATTAATTAGCGCAGCATCTCAGTCTTAGCTTAACCCGCGGCCTCTTCGCAGCCTGTCCAATCATTCAGTGCAGTGGACAGGCTGAATACTGATCTCCCTCTGGGACTCAAACCAACAACCGCAATCCCAACCTGCTTTACAACTCATAATTAGCACGGGGAGCACTCCTCCCACTTGGATCGACAGTGGGAAACACATGCAAAAATGCACCGCGGTGTGTTTAAAGGGTGCTGATAATCCTTCAGGAACATACATCGGGCATATTCCTTGTGCCTGTAAACGCATAGCCGCCCCCCCCCCAACACACACACACACACACATACACACACACTTCGACAACAACTCAATTACAGCACGACTCCTTCACGGATCTGTTAGCTTATCTGATCACCTGATCGATACGGAATAACCACAGAGGGTTTATTTAAGCCTGCCGATCATTAATGTGGGTCCTGCAGTGCAAACGCAAAGCAGCAGTGAAACCCTGTTGAAGTGGTCCGACAGTTTTGCAGCTCAAACAAAAGCATAAAAAAAGGGAAGTGTAGTTTTGCAAGAGATGACAAGAGGCTGCAACCAAGTGTTCTTCCAAGATTCTGACTGTAGTAAATTCTCGAGCTTGGCGGTTCATCAGTGCATTCATTCGGCCCTACAACCCGATTGGCCTGTCCGTATTGAGTCTCATATAATCATTGACAGAGCAATGTCTGAATGACTGGCATGGGATTCAATTAAAGGCTCAGCCTACTGATGATTTCTTGTTTTTGTTCACCCTGTGTAACACCAAATCCCTTGTTGCCTCAGTCGCAAGACTGAGCCTTTCCAATTAATGGGTAAGTAATAAATGAAATGAATGACCACTTGTTCCTTGGTCACAAAGGCCTGTGATGAGTGTGGCCGAGCTCTAAGCACCGAGGCATGAGGCGGCACACTCCGGTGTTTGTATTTAAGTGTCGTATAAAAGTTTGACCCATTGTGCGGCATGCTTCTTGGCCCACGCCACTGCTTATGTCGCAGGGCTAATTGTACCTCTTTTTTTTGTCCCTTTGTGGTGCAGCACACTTCTCTCATGTGGAGGCGAGGGGGGGGCATGCACGGAGGCGGAGAAGGAGACACAGCCTTTTTGAAGGGCTTGGGAGTGGGTTTTAGGGGGTGGATGAGGAGGAGGCTGAGCATTGGTAAGAAAAAAGGAACAGGCACGTATGACCAACAATGGATCCCTCGGATTACTGTCCAGACAAAGACAGTGTTGCAGTAATTACACCGCAAGCACTGCCGCATTGTGTGCGGGTGTTGGTGTATGTGTGCATACAGACATGTGGATCGGGGGCAGAGGACACGGCTCTATAAGCAGATGTGTCCCAAGAAACAGATTACTGTAAGAAGGGGGGTTTGTGTGATGACAGCGGGGTGACCTGGGATGAAGACCTCTGCTTTTGTGTTGGCTCCCCATTCTGATGACAGAAAAAACAGCATCTGGCAAAAAGAAACAAAAAGTGAAGAAATAAACTGAACTGGGAATGTACCTACAGTTATTGTGAATATTTTGTGAACTAGTAAAAAATAAAATATAAGAGACTTTCATTAACCCAGACAAATAAGGATAGAGTTTTATATTGACAATATTCTCCACAGAAATGTCTCTCCTTATCGATTGTATTAACGCAATGAATAGCTAAGCTTTAAACATTTAATGTTTCATCACTAAAACTCATCAATAAACAATTTTGTCACCCAGAGGGAGATAGAAGCCAACACACATCCAAATAATTGTAAGTACTGTTCTATCGGACCTTGAGTATCTATGCAATTTTATCAGTTATGTGAAATTTGTGATGTTTTCCTTAATGTGCAAGGTTTTATCAGAAACTGAATAAGAGTCCAACAAAGGCATTTAAAAGAACTGTTGTGCTGTTATTTGATTTCACTGTTCTACCTGCAGGAACCTGCTTTCGTTCAAATAGTAATCAACTGGTTCAGTGACAATTGATTGTGACGTCACCTGGAAACTCACAACTTTGAAAGTCCTTCGGCTGGGCTCTCAAAAAGCCCGATGCTTAGGCTGATTTCACCTCCGATCCATCCATCTCCATCTCTGCATGTGCTTCTGTTCAACCCTCCTTCCAGTTCAGGCTGATTATCAGGAGTGGCCCATTTACAGTATGGCTAGAAGGTAATTAGTGGGATGAGCTAAGCAGAAGCATCCTTTTCAGGGGTTAAAGCGACACACACACACTCGACGACCTCTGCCTCCCGAGATCCTGGGAAGGGGATGTGTGTTTCAGGCTGATAGGACAACAGAAAGAAAGGGATTTCCCTGCAGTGCCTGTTGAATTCATAGACAGGGGGAGCTGTGTCCTTGTGACAAGATACGAAAGATGAATAATGTCCGCTATATAACACACACTTGTTAAATGGCCATTTGGGTCTGAAAACATAAATCCTTCTGTCAAAAGCAAGAACGATTCTATTCAAACCTTTTGTAATTGAAGAAGATGTCTCATAAAGGCATCGGCGGTTTGTTTGTGAAAAGTGAGCCGTTGAAAGGGATAGTAAATCTTTTGCCACTACTTTTGCCACTACTATTTCCAACTATCATGCATCCTCTTCAGAATTAAATTGATGCAAAACAAATCAGCTCAGAATTGGATAGTTACATGCAAAAAATACATCATGATTGACACACAGATACACAGTGTAAATTATTGTTAGTCCTCAGATGCAGAGCAATGCACAGAATACAGCACAGCCAGCAGACACTCCTGCCATGGAACAGATGATAGAGCAGGCCCTCCTCTGAGGTGGCTGATGGCGATCATCTCGGCCCGAGGGCCTGAATATCGCACTAATACTTCACCTGGTAGCTTAAGCTTCTAAAGAGCAATTATTCCATTCTTATGGAGGTCATTTTGTCCCATGAATATGAAATGTTAGCGGGTCCCTCCTTTAAAGTTGTGAGGTCTATGTGGATGCTCGTGGAGGAGCACAAAGCCCCGAAGGTATTGCCCATTTCCATATGTGTTAGGGGAACTTAGAGGGTTTGAGACTGCCCCCTGTTTACAGTAAACTCAGGGTCTTCTCTGACCCTCTAGAAGGACAGAAATGTTAAGTAAGCACTCTAACTGTCTTTACTATCCATCTAGTTCTCTAATTCCTGGCATCACATCCACATATATAAAAGGGTCAACGCTGTGTGTTTTTCTAATTATTTCTTATTTGTAAAGTGCATTATATTATAACTACCATCAATCCTAAAAAAGTATCAGGAATCAAATGAAATGCTCTATGACTTGTTATGTAGGTTTTAGAAATGATTACATTAAAATTCGGTGCAGTTCCAAAGGTTTCTTAATCATTGGAAATTGACATGACTGGCTAATGTTCGTTCTCATTCTGTATTGAAACCCAAAATGAGTTTCCACCAAGAAGCAGAAAAAGTTGGAAATGAAGCTTAACTTCTGGTGAGGTTTGATAGACTTGCCAGCCTTCCAAAAAAACCTGGTGACTTTATTTGATTTCTTTGATTTGGGGGTAAATATATCCCAAACCGCCCCTCGGCTCAGGCAGATTCTCAGGCTTGTTGCGTTCGTGTTTGCAAATATAAGCTTTGCATTAACAGCGTTAAAGGTCCCCGCAGGGAATGGAGCTGTTGTGCTCTTTTCTCAGCAAAGTATTTTTGTTAATGCCCTCATGATTTATTAGGAAAGGGGCATTCAGGGAGCCTTTGTCATGGAGAGACCCGGAAGAGTCTCCTCACTGGATCACCTGGCTTTCCACTCAGCCTGTAGGAGGTAATAGTATAGCTGATGGTCGCGGGTTGTGAGGAGGGGTCAGAGACTTTTGCATAAGCATGGGTCCCAATCTGCTGGGATTGCTCTGCACAGTAAGGGGGCATGCACCAGCTAATACTGGGGGTCTTTATTTTGGGGCCATTGCACTTTTTAACACAATTACTACACCACCCCTCTGTTCTGATCTGCTTGTCTTATTCATATGCATCAGTTGCTCCCAGGGTTGCCAAGTTTCCAGTTGCAAGCCCCTCTGAATGGGTGAACTAATTTGGGGAGTAGTCCTGACTACACATTAAAGAGTCTGTCTACAACACAAGAATGTTCACATCAGAAATCAGCACAAAGAGCACAGCTAATGTGAAAGGATTCCTTTCCTGGAAGCTGAATGTGGTAAAACAGTACCACAGAGGGTTATAGTTCACGCATAGAGTCCTTCGATATGTTTGAGTGCTGTTGTGAAGCCATTAGCTGATGAAGCAGCGCAAACAATCTTCGATGATTGGATTGTTGTTGTCCCTGCAATGTTATTGGGGGGTGGGGGGTGGGGGGGTAGAGTGATACAAAACAGCAGCGCATCTTGAGGATAACTACACTTCCTCTTGAGGTAGTTTTTGACATCCACCTGGGCGTCCCATTATTTTTGAAAAGAACCCCCACCAGTTACAGAAACATGCATTTTCCCGTATATTCCATAATACTATCCAAGGCTACATACAGGAAAAGCCTGCTGCATGTAGAAGTGCGGGGTCGGGGGGTGGGGGGTATTCATGAACACACATGTCTGTGTAAGATTCTTTGTCTGCATGATTTCCTTTAATAGCTCTGCAAGCAGACACAGTCTTTCATTAACAATTCCTGTAATGTCGATAAAGTTGAGATGGTTGACAGGAAGAGTGTGGGATAGAGCAGGGGGAGACCCACCCAAGGCCAACCTCCACGCCGGACCACCAGGGGGAGGATGATAATGATGAAGATTAGAATGTCAATCATCAGCTTGTTACTGTCTTTGCAACAAAGCAGGAAAGGATAGAATAGTTGGAAAGGATCAGATTTAGATAAAAGTGAAGCTGATTCATCAGAGGAGACAATTTTCCTAACTTTTATCATTGTGTAGCATCTTGGACCCTACCTACAGTGTATATACACATATTTAAATTCACAGGCCTATGGTTAAGTACCCAGAAACAGCAGAGAACTACTGTTCTGCATGTATCTAAATGCAGGATAAGATAAGATAAGATAAGATAAGATAAGATAAGATAAGATAAGATAAGATAAGATAAGATAAGATAAGATAAGATAAGATAAGATAAGACACACTATATTGATCTCTGACGGGGAAATTCAATTGACATGGCAGCATTTCAGGGCAGAATGTGAAAAAGTTAATTAAAGATTGAGAAAGAGTAAGCAAATAAGGGATATAGATACTAATAAAAAAAACAACAAAGTTTATGTATAATAAATGGAATTGAATGCAGAAATATAAAAACATAAGAAGAAATTTAAAAATGCCTTACACAAGGAATGGTTATGGAAATGAAAGGTGGGTAGTAGAAATTAAATATAAAGTGATAATTTGCAAGGAGTCCTGGAGAATATATAAATATAAATATATAATTGAACAGATGAGAGTGGTATGTCTAGATGGAGGTAAATAGCACTATAGATGCTATATACCTATAGAAGCACGAAAGACAAAGAATGAATTATATCTATCTGTGTGTGTCGGTGTACGTGTTCGAATGTCTCCCTCCCGATCTTCACTGTCACCTGCCAAAGTATTAACCTTTAATACGCCAACTCTCTGGTCGATAATATTGGTGACAAAGCGCCATCTACTGGCCATCTTTCAAAACATGCCTCCACGGCAGTCCCGGTCGACGTGATGCACTAGAGGGAGATGTTGCATTTCTATCCATCGTGTCATTCTGGGGAAAAAAAATAATAAATAAAATCACTTACCTGACTCATCACACACTGTATAATGACACACAACAACTTGCAGTGCAAAATCCAATACTAAAATCTCTACAGTGCATTTGGGATTCCCTTTTCTGTAAAACAAAACATTAAACACTTCTCCCTTGTCTCCGCACCGTCATAAGTTATCAGGGGGTGCATTGGCTGGCAGCTCCCCTTGGGATGACATAATCCAATTCAGCATTGACCTCAACATGAGTCTGCGTATAAAACTGCTTGGCTGATGAATAATCCACAAGATAATAGTTGGAATAAAATTGTGGGAAACATTCAGAAATAAAGTGAAGCATTGTAGTGATTCCTCCCCCGCCCCCCATCCCCACTCTCCCCAACATAAAAATGCAGGCATGCTGTTTCAACCTCTATTGTACAAGTTCACACGGGAAGTTTTGTGTTTATTTCTTTTGTAATAAATAACAGCCACGTTTTGTCCTTTTCCTCCAATTCACGACAGATTCATCTGAAGCTGCACTGTACCCCATTACAATCAGTTCTGTCATGGCATGAACATATTAACCTTTAGTAAAGGCTGCCCCTGTCAGCAAAGAGGCCTGTAAACACACTCGATTTTAGGAAAGGTCACAGACTCATACAAATGTCCCTGAGCAAAGATTCTAACTTTCCCATCTCTTGAATCTGCGGCTTGCAGTGGTGGATTGTCTTCTGACTGTGTTCCATTTGTTACATTTTGATATATATGTGTATTTTTGAAAAACGGATGCTAATCTGATGCTAAATCTGTCACGTCCTTGTTTTGATTCTGCAGATTCATTGTTTGTTATGCCTGTTATGCATTGTTATGTTATGTTGGCGCAGTGCCTGTTCAAGCTGAAACTATCATTTAATCTCAGTCACATTTAATCTGATGCCTACACTTTGACCTAATGCAAAAACAGACGTTCACGGCGACATCTATTTAAAAGACATAAGAAGCCATTATGTGTACGATTATGTTCTATCAACCTTTTCTATTCACTGTTGAGACACCATTTCATGAGGATGCCAAAGAACGAAAAAAAAAGGGGGCGCGGAGGAGAGATACATTTTCGTGATAAAAAGTGTTTTTTTTTAGCAACGGCTTGCTTTGACAAGAACAAATGATGTTGAATTGCTCTTGTGAGATAGGATGTAGCACCTCCATAGGAAAGGAAAAGACAGCATCTCAACAAGTTGAAAATGTCACCACTAACAGGGCCAACGCGTAATTATTGAAAACATTATAATTCTTTTAATGGTCACTGCTCAGCACTTCAATATGTGCACACAAATTGCATTTTGGCTGATGGGAACAACTTGGGAATGGTGTACTTTAACTGTAATTACTTTCAGGAGCGAAATTATTGCTTTTTCATTTGAAGTATTCCCATGTTAAAGTTGTTAAGGTCTTTAAAACCACAATTGCCCATAATCTTGGTGGTCCTGGAGATGAAGTCGAGGAATAAGTCTGCCGTATTAATATCCCGGGAATATTTAACATTGATATGACAATACAGTGCGTGAAACATTTCCGATTTTTCACAAAGTCAAAATATCATTGTTTATAATTCAGCTGTTTATGAAAGTATCTGATACATTTCGAGAAACTTTAATCTGGACCAATGATGGTGACCTTAACATCCCGGCAGCTGACCCGTCAGCATGGTTAAAAACTACAAAAGACATTTGAGCTCAATTATTCAGATGTCTAAAGACTATAATCCTACTTAAGATTTGGAATTAAAGAAAACACATAACTGAGAAGTTTTTATGATGTGTCACTTATTCGTGAATAAATGTAAATAATTCGGTGGGAGATGGTGAAACTGCACATATTAACACCTAGACCATGCTGTAGTTATATGGTAGATACATGCAAAAACATCTAAATATGTCAAATTTAAGTTTATTTACTCATGTGAAAATTAAAACTTAGAGAAAGAGATAGAAAGTTTTCGACCGTGGTCCAGAAACATATCTTTTCAATGATAATAGATGCTATTGGCAATGATTCCTGTCAGTGATCCCGGCCGGGAGAGAGTCCTTTTCTTTCAGGTAAACTGCGAAAGGCTAAAAGAGAAGGAACCAGAGAGCACCTAAGAGTAGAGGCCCATTGTGTACGAGCCTGTGACCAGTCAATCACTGCAGGGTCAGCAAGGGTCTCAGCTGTCCAGATGACGTAGCGTAGAATCCTAAACAAGCGGCCATATGGCCCGACATGCATGCTGGTACACGAAGTCCCAGAGTACAAGCATTCAGACAATTCGGAATGAATGAAATGAGAACATTTACAGTGATTTAAGTCATAGTTGGGCTTGTTAAAAGTACGTTTTGCTGAGCGCAGACTTACATTAAACCTGTCCGGGAAATGCATTTATGCTGTAGACTAGAAACGACAAAAAACTACAAGTCCCAGGTGGCCCATAATTAAGATATGTTCAGGTTCCCTCCCTCTATTAGACGTTGCTTTTTACTTAGAGCTAAAAAACAAAGTTGTGAAAAAGGTGACATAGCTATGTATATTCAAGAGAAAAAAATATCTATTATTATTTTCGATTATCGTTGAATTTCCAGCTGAAAGAGCAAAACGCCGCTTCACGTATAGCCAGAAAATTTCCGAACTGACTAACATACTCGATTGTAGTTACGCGATCGTTTAATATGTGACTGTAATTTTTTCACGTTATCACTTTATCGTTAAATTCCCATCGGTGTTTTTTTTTACGTCAACGCACTCACGCCCCCCGGCGCACCAACCATGGTTAAGCAGCGAACCGAACCGTTACTATGTCCTACCGTCCTTGAAGGCAGCACAAGTCCACGACCAGGAGCAGCAGCCATCCGCATCAAACAGATTTCATTCAGCGAGTAGCTGCTCCGTGAAGAACAACAGGCTCCTTCCCACTACCCTGTGTGATTATAACTGCCAGCTATTCACCTCCAGCCCTTCCTCGAAGTTCTGTCAAATTATATCCACCGCCTTTTTGGTCGACAGTATCTATTTTCAGCAGTGTTTCGTCCGGACGCGTGGTTTAATCTCTTCTCAAAGTCATGACTGAGACGTTTTGGACAGCATGGTCTTTTGTTCTCTTGCTATATATTTCTCCTTTGACAAAGAAGATTTGCTTTTAAACGTCCGCGGTATTTAAAAACAGCGGTAATCCCGCTCCGTCAGAAATCTTGTAGCTTGTGTTCGCTTGCAATTTTGTATGTATTTATTTCTTGACGTACGAAATTGTACCGATATGAAAAGTAGCTAATATAGTCCAGTGTGGACAAGTCGTGCCGGAATGTCAGGAGTGAGAATTGGCGATATTTTGTTCGATATGTTTATGTATTTTGGCATAGAAATGTGTATTCACTTTGGAACTGTCACCCATTTTTGGTTATTTGTTGAGGATCTTTTTTTCGTCTGTTTTCTCTAGGATACTGTACAGCCATGGGACAAAGGAGACAAAAAAGCGATGAAGCAAGGTTGCCTTCAAACAAAGATCCATAAAATCAAGCTCAAAATGGGACCCTAAACAAGGAGGATATCACAAAAACAGCATGCTCAGTTACTAATGTCATTGTCAGAGCTTATGGCATATAACATCAAAATAAATTGATACTACTCTGAAGCAAGTCAGGGGATGTTTGTCTGTACTCAGTCAAGATCCCACAGTCAACTTTGGTTAGGGGCTTGCAAGGATATGTCCCTGATATTGTGCTGTGATAGGAGCTTCTTGTGACAATGCAAAGCGACTGTAACTCGTAAAGTGGTATAAAGCATGCACATAACTAGAGGGGTTCTGTCCGCCTTGGTGGTTCTGGCAGGGCAGAGTCCACTTCAGCACCCATCCTCGCTGCCGCTCTGACTGTGTCCCCATGTGGCAGTAGACACTGACTGACTTGTCAGCACAGCCAGGAGCCAACTGAAGCTGCTTCCCCATCTGCACCATGACTTTGTCTGACAGCGATGAGACGGGCAGTGATCTGTCTGAGTCTCTGGAGATCCGCGAGATCCAGGACCAGTACATGGACTCGGAGAACTGCTTCAAGTCCAAAAGCTTGCCCATCCTGAATGGACCCTGCCAGCAAGACGGCAAAACTGCGGAGGCTCGACTGGTCAACGCCGCTCACACCTGCGTGGCCATGGACAAGAGCAGCGAGCTCCAGCTGCAGACCCCAGACTCCAGCCTGGCAGAGTCTCCCTCCTCCAGGACAGATTTTTCCCCCTCTGTTTCCAGCATGGTTGGGCTCAGCAGCTCCTTACCGGTGGAGGGCCACAGACAGGGTTCAGGGGGTAAAAAAGTTGGCTTCTCTCTTTCCCGCCTTATTCGCATCCCAGCCAGGAAATACGTGCGCGTTATCCTCAGAGACTCTCGCTGCTTCCTCTTCTGCATGTGCTACCTGACCTTCATTCAATCTCTAATGGTTTCGGGCTACCTAAGCAGTGTCATCACCACCATAGAGAAGCGCTACAGTCTCCGCAGCTCTGAGTCAGGCCTGCTGGTCAGCTGCTTTGACATTGGCAGCTTGCTGGTAGTCGTCTTCATCTCCTACTTTGGGGGTAGAGGTCAGAGGCCACGCTGGCTGGCAGTCGGTGGAGTGGTTATTGCTATAGGCGCAGCATTGTTCTCCCTTCCACACTTCATCTCACCACCCTACCAGATCCAGGAGATGAACTCCTCAGCGGGCCACGAAGGGCTTTGTCTCAGTGGCAACAACAGTGGCCGCGAGCTGCTTGATGTTGCATCGTGCCCCCGGAACCAGGAGGGCAATGAGCACAACCTCTATGTGGCTCTCTTCATCTGCGCCCAGATACTGGTGGGCATGGGGTCGACGCCAATCTACACCCTGGGGCCAACCTACCTGGATGACAATGTGAAGAAAGAAAACGCATCTCTCTACCTAGGTAAGGCGGCTGGATTCTGTGTTACTGCAAGCACTGTATTCAAGAACTGAATTCATGTAGGCCTATTATAACTGACATTTACACGAGTAATTCACTTACTGCGCAATATAAAGGAAAAAGGAAGCTATACACAATCCAGACATGCTAAATTCATCTGAGAAGTTACAGATAGGACGATGAGGCAGACTGCTTTAGAGATTTGAGCAGACTCACTTCTGCATGCTGGAGAAGGTATGCAGGTCTCGTATGTTATTAGAAGGCTCCAGATCTCTTTGGTTACACAATTAGTGGTCTCTAACAGACTTAATGTCCAAGCTGGTTTAATTTCTATGATAAATGCATGGAATGTTTGCATTTCAGTCAATATAGAAAGACCGTTTCAGACAGATTTGGTCTTGCCAATGTTTACCAAGGTGTATATATGCACATGTCCCCCGTCACCTGGCACTCAGCCCTTCTTGATTTATCTCCAAGGCTTACAAACCCCTGCACCAAACAGAGGTAAATACTGCAAAGTCAACCATCAGCCAGAAGCACACGAAAAGTGTGGGGTGAGAAGCAGAACTGGGGTGCTTATGATTAATGGACCAGCACTCTCAATGTGAGCGTGTGCGAGTACATGACTACAAGGTTTGTTCGTACGAGGCTGTGGTCTTTGTTGTGTTTTTTTTTTTAGAACGTCCACAGACTGTGTTCTTCTCCCTTAATGACATGCACCTTTTTGCCACAGTCATGTCATTCATGTGCCTTTTGTTGTGTGTAGTTATTTTGCTCAAAGCGGCAGGCTTTACAAGCATACTGCATATTTTAAATAGCTTCTTGTGGAGCTCAAGATCATACAAGTAATCCCCCGTGTCTGTCTGTATTTCTGTTGCTAGGTTATTCAAACATGACAGACCCCTCAGTTTGATGATCTCACACAGATGGTCCTTGACTTCTGGGGCGCTGCATCTTTAATTGATTAATATATTTGAACTGCATTCATTCATAAATGTACTGGCAGTTTTCCCGTGACAGTGTAATCGGTATGAAACACTGAATAATCTCTCACTCTGCAACTTACAAATACGTCCAGTGTGTGTGTTGGTTGCATGTAACATCTTTGCCAGACATTCTGGTTTTGTGGACTAAATACACAGGCTGGATGAAAAATGGCAGAGTCGGTTACACAACATCGGCCACAGTGCTGACACTAGCCTTTCATCACAACATTACACAGCCGATGGAGCATATTTGCTGTTGAGTCCTCACATTGCCTGCTCTGCTGCCCTCAAGACCCAGTATTGATCAGATCCCTGCGTCAGAGGGAGCCAATGCAGCATAGCAATTGAACCACCTGGAAACAAACAAGGGGAAAGCAACCACAAAGACTGACTTGTTTTCGCCTCACCTTGGTGAGGTACTTAGGAGAAAATGCATCACGGCCAATAGGCCTCTTGACTTGTAAGCATTCAAGAAATCTACCGATACGTTAAAAACAGCAGCCACTGGCATGCATCTTGCTGATCTTGATCACTGGTTTTAGATGGCCCTCTTAGGATGGAGCCATTCACTCAGCTTAACAGAGAAATGCTCTGACATGTGAGTTGGAGAAGACAGGGGGTAGGGGGTGTCCTTCAATTGCTTTTCAGATTTTCAAAATAACCATGGTAACTGTGTTCTGGGTTTTATTATCCAGGTGTTTTGAGGGCATTTAAAGTGTTGATATTCTTAGACGCCTGTTTATTTGCTGCATTTATCAGTCACAGGTGAGGCAGCCTGAGCGGCGCTGGCCTGTCATGTATCATCTTGATTCGAGTGCAACCCACACAAAGGCATTAACATTTATGAGTTCATCTGCAAATCACTCTGAAATTACCCGCTGGGAAAGAAACAACATTTCACTTTCACATGCCCCTTTCTCCCCCGTAAACTGCAATAATGGAATACTCACTACAGTCTTTGTTTATGCTTAGTTCTAAGTCCCATTTCAGTTTCTCATCCCTCTGATTTTTTTGAAAATATAGGCTACCCACAGTGTATCTGAAAGAGGGGAACCCCCAAACATACCTCCAGGTCCTTTCCCTCCCCAAACCCATTAACATAAACCCCATCTCAATTTGCGCTGGCTCAAAGGGGAGGAGTTGCCTGCTTTTTTTTTTAGGCCAGTGTGTTTTGCACTGAGGGGTACCTCTGGGGCCCTTGAGAGAGAGATAGTGTGTGTGCGTGTCTTTGTGAGAACGTTATCTTTGTGTATGCATGCATACACATTGACACGCTCCCTCTGACCTGTCCGTTTCCCAGCTCTGGCCTCACGTCACTATGGTAATTGTGTAGTGAACGGTAAAACCGGTGGCAGGTTTAGTATTAGGAGTTTTAAAGAAGTTTGACAAAAATTCCTCTTTAGAACATAAAGACAAAAACGGATGGATTTAGAGCTGAAATGCATGTGTGCACATTTCAGTTTCTTCTCTGAGCTCTTGTGTCTTTCTGCTCTTGACAGATTTACATCATACCATTCTCAAGGTTACCATGGTGAATGTTTGTCTGGGCCCTTTCTTAACAAGCCACTGCAGGCCTCTCAGACTTAGAAAATTAATGATGCTGACAAGGTGATACTGATGGTTAAATGGAAGGCCGTTCTAAGTGAAATGGTGTGCTACCTGCATTCCCACATTCTCATTTGGACCTCAAATATTCATGAAGCAATCTCAATGGCTATTCCATGTTCCCTGTTGTATGCTTATTATTACTTTGTCATTTCCTTGTATCCAATGAAGCATGGAGCCAGGTCAAATGATTACTACCAGTGAATGCTTGTGTCTATTCATGTCTTAAAATAATCTATCGGTATTTGGAATTGGGATTAATGTTTAACCAAATTCTTGTGAACTCCATTATCCATAATGATGTAGTTTCTTTTTGACACTGGGGCTGCACAACACTGTTTATTTACTTTAGGGGAGGAAAAGAGGTGGAGCCCAATTTAGGAAGGGGCAGTGTTAACAGCTGGGCTGGCCTGAACACTGGCCTTGTCCACACTCTTGATTCAAATAGACACATACTCACTTACTTTCTTGCAAAAGCAAGGGGTGTGTGTTTATTTATATAATACTTAGAATTTTAGAACAACAGTGGTTCTCAGTTTCTCCCCTGAAGTGTGTGCTTTTTCTTTTCTTGTCGCATGTGTGCTAACGCTATATGTTTCTGCTGCAGATTGAAGTGAAAACCTGGGAATGAATAATCAGCTGAAAAAGTCCAACCTAGCTGTGATTGAATTTTATCTGTGCGTGGGGGGTTCAAGATTATCAGCGACTTCTCTTGCACATCATTTTCTGTGCTCAGTCAGTCACTTCCATTAAATTGTGTGTCCTGTTCTGCTTTGCAGCAGCCAGAGCAACACGCTGCAGCACACCAGTCTCTTGAGATCCTGCTGCTCTCTGCCTCCTTCAGGCTGACAGATCACATTTCAGGATTGGTTTAGGGTACACATTTGGCCGTGTCGGAACTTGGCAAACTTAAAGAAAGAAGGCCGGTCCTGTTTCATCACTGTCCCCTTGGCTTATCTAAATGAGGTTAAATTTTGCTCCCCACTTTCCCGCTATACGGTCATGTTTGCCACTCTGGCCCTCGGTGTTACTCAGCAGCAGGCGACATCTTAGCTGCAGGACTGCCAGGAATGACTGGTTCCATTTCTTCTCCTGTGTGAAACACTGACCTTTTTGTTGCTGCTCTTGTGCCATTGATGACTCTTTCAGTGCCTCCTTTTTTTTTTCAATACTGTTTTCCCCACACTCTGCTCCTCTACTCACCACTCGCACGACTGGCAAATCTTTGCTATTTTGTCTAATCACTTTGAAGGGAGAGTAGGAGTGACTCAACAAGGCAAAGAAAGTCCAAGCAAGTGTGGGAGTTAGTGTTTCCCGAGGCAGGGGTCTTAACCAGCGCAACTGTACTGAAACCATTTGTAGACTTTATTGGCTGATGACTGCTGGCCATTATCTGTGTTATGGACGTGTTGTTTTGCCGGTGTGGGAAGGTTCCTGGGGAAATGCCACAAGACAGTTTTGTGAAAGCACGAACACTGAGAAACCTTTTGTCTTCAGCTATGTGTGGGGAAAAAAGTGTGTTTTTCATTGTTCTTTGCTGGCTCTTTAGTCCATGTTGTTGTGCTTAAGACATCTTGATCCCAAGCTCTCATTGGCTCAGGCTAAAAACTGATTTGTGCCTGAAAATAGCATTTGTCGTAGTCTAGTAAAAGCACACATTCCTGACATTTTGAGAGATTTAATAACTAATTGGTTGGTAAAATCAATATATTCTTATACCATTTATATTTTTGTATAATGGCAATTGACAATGTTCTGATCCAGTGAATTGGACAACTTTGCTAAACCTCCAATTTATCCATGATATCCCTCTTTCTTGCTGGCTCATGTATGAATAACCACTCACTTGCTGTAGTAGCTTTAAAGAGAGGTCGTTCTCCTACTAACAGGTGGTTTCCAGCGACAAGCTACTGACATGCGTGCGTTGTCCAGCTGACAGCGTGCATAAATCAGTCGTAGTTGATTCCGGAGACTCGGCTACAAGCGCACCAGAGACTGAGCTCTTCAGATAATATCTGACTGAATCCATGTTCCAAAAAAATCAAATTATGATGAAACCATATGATGAAAAATGACACTGGTAGGGTATGACAGAATTCATTAGCTGGTTTCAATTTGTTCCAATTTTATGTGTGGCTAGTACAAACTTATGAATCACTTAATGGTTTGGATTTGTTTATTATTATTAACAGATGTACAATACTACATTTAGATGAAAATATTTCTTCTTGTTCCTTTAAATTAAATCTATTACAGAAAGGGCAAAGATATGACTGTAAACAGTATGACTTTTAAAATCCATGTGATTTGGAATATGATCAAGGTGTAGGGTAGCACTAGTAATTAAACAAGTACAATGCACACTGTTTTTTGGTTGTCAACAAGAGTTGTCAGCCGAATTTATTTACTCATCATTATCTATGGTGCTTTGGCTGAAATGAATTCCCGATTCAACCAAAGCAATTAAACCCTGTAAACAATTGTGAGACATGGATCAAGTGATACAGTAATACAATAAATAATGATTGTTTCAAGGATCCCATGTGACATGTTGCTTAAGAAAAAGAAAAGAGGTGGAAAAAGTGTCTTTTGTGGTGGGAAGATCTGGTCAGAAAAAAAATCATCATTTTACATAACATTGTAAAATTTTCAAACCATCAAAACACCTTGTTGGAACCCATGACTTTTTTTAATTGATGCGCCATAATTGCTGAAACTGAAAATACCACAGCTGTACTTGTGCTGAGTTGTGTTTAATTGCCAACCAAAACAGAAGGCAGGTACATCACATCAAGTGCTCTATGGTTGTTTAATTAATGTTTAATGAAAAAAAAAAAATCTGTGTGGATGTTTATTTTCAATTATTGCCCAAATGGATTCTGTCAGTAGGGACACATTCTTCAGTTACTCGATGTGACACATCAGGAAACGATTTCTCAGTTATTACCAAATGTCAGCTCTCAGCAGGGCTCGACAATGTCCTAAGAGGAATATGAACCCATGCATTGCTTTTTAGTATTGCAGACTGATTTCCTCACAAGTCATTCTCAGTTGTGGGTTTATGTTTGATTTTGCTGACCTGCACCAATTTTGTGGGGGAAATAGTCAGGTACAGTAAATAGAGACAGTCTGTACAACCACTGAGCACAGTTACTTTCACTTACTCTTCCTCCTCGACATCTTATCACTTCAGCTCAGACACTCCTCTAAAATTATTCAGCCTCTAAGCTCTTTTTAGGAGTACTGTTTTTTTCACCAGAGGGATAGAAAAAAAAAATACACATCTTCCTCTGTGCTGCACTCCCGGAGCAGTGGACGGACCATTGTTCTCTTTGACCCCAGCATTGCAAAGACGGAGCTTGAGGGAGGGAACAATGCTGGATGGCATTTACATAAGTGTCAGCCCATGTGCATTAGATAAAGTTAAGCTATTTAGAAAAGAAATAGTGTTAATGTAGTACATAACCATAACCCATTTTATACACTATTACTGTAAGACTGTGTTCAGTTTACATTGATTTTGATTGTTAAGTTAATGACTGTCTAAAATGATGACACGCTGTCTTCAGTTGCTCTCCTGCTGTGCTGGTCGTACATAGTCTGTCTTGAACCTCTCGCAGGAAAGGAACTCAGCTCGAAAGAGATGGATGGCTCTAAACATTTCTGACTTCACCCCGTTGTATTGCTGCTGCACAGCAGACCAATAGATGGAGGTTTTAGAAAATAATGCAACAACACTTGAAATGTAGCTTGACAGGCGTATAGATCAGGGCAAATTTCAACACGCTCGTTTGTCTGTTAAAGTGGCTCTAGCAGTCTCTGTTATAGTACAGCTGGGTGTGCCTTGTATAACTTTGGATAATAGGTGAAATTATAATATGGCTTGTTCTGGAAAGAAATTTACTGATATTACTGAGGAAGCTGATTTATAGAAGTTTGTATTAATGTCAGTCCATCAAAACAACACAATGGTTTTCCTCAGTGTTGGATGTTGCATTTTCAAGCTTTTGTTTTACATGTCTAGGAGATAGTCCTTAGGGTCATCTGTTGAGATCTGGTAGGGCGCTGTGCTCCGGCTGTGTATATGCACCTGCATTTGGGGGTTGGTGAGGTTTCTGGGCTTGTTGAGGGTATGCACAAGTGTCTGCAGTAGTTTCCCTGTTCGCATGCAATGATATTTGAACATCTGTTTCTAGACTTAGAGACTCAGTCTGAAAATAGAATATGAGGCCTTGAATTCATATACTTTTGCCAGGTTGCAGATGCTGCTGAAACATTTCCTCGTTTTTTTTTTCTTTATCTGCCTTTAAAGCCAAAGTGCGGATTTATGGAGGGCTGCACATTCATCTTCTATGTTCCGCAACAGTAGTTGAACTGCCCTGACCAGAAAGCACTGTTAAGGTCATCTTCAATTCATGTGCAGCTTTTTTCAGTCCAAAAGTAAGAAAATCAGCTTTTCCTATTGTTGCTGTATAGAACTGCAATCAAAAATGACATGCACAGGCAAAGAAAAATCACAATTATTGAGAATAAGAATAAACCGAGACACGACTGGATGTTTATTGCAAATCGGCCATTAAGTACAAACAAGAGGTCAAATTTTGTCTATGCTCTGTAGCCGATAAGAAACTGGTGTTCTTTCTTGCTTATTTCACCGTTAAGGAGTAGTCCTACTGGGATTTGAGGAGGAGGATGTACTGATGAATTGGCTAAATTCTTGGCACTCACAGAAGGAGGCAAGCAGATTGGTGGGGGTTCTGCTCTCGTATCATGGACCAGATTGCTGAGGTTTGTCTGTAAATGAGGAAGGCTGAAAAGCTGCAGGTGCAAGCTTCTGCTTGACAAAGTCCGATCCAAACACGCTATTCTGACGTACACACACAGACACACACAAAGGCATGCACACATACATCACATCCCCTCAAAGGTTATAGTCCCAACCCAGATGTTTCATTCATATCAGTTGTAAGATAGTCCGCTACCCTCTCATATGCTAGAAAATGATCTCCTCGTTAATGGGAACAAGTAGTGGTGATGGGCTTAGCGTTAAACCCACAATTTTGAGACCACACAGAATTCATAACATTGTGTTCAGCAGAGTCTCGTGCGTCTTAGTGTAACAATGGAGGCAGCAGCCACCACATTCTATGGCTGATAAGTTAGACAGGTGTCTCACTCGAATTTCTTTTCTCACTAAGTTACAACTTAAGTCAAGTTCATACTCTTCTAATGGTTCATGTACCTTTTTGAAATGCTGACCTCAACACAGGGGAGTTATACCGTGACAACACACATTGTTAAAAGTGAAATAGAAAATAATGCAACTGTGCTGAAAAGGATCTGCCTTATAAATGAATCACCCATAAAACCAAGCAGTCAGCGGAGGATTGTGCGTGATACCGGGGGGGTGTCAGGATGTTCGGAGACCTTTTTTTAATATATGAAAATTGCTTAGGTAGTGAAAGTTCAGAGCTTGTTTGACATTTTTAGATCCTGAATGTTTTCACTTAGGCAGTATTCAATATATCTTTATGAACCCAGCTAAGTCCATGTTACTGGTGTGATATTTTGCCGTAAGCAAAAAATACAGGGATGTTTCCAAAAGTGTTCACCATGCACTTGTCCTTGAGGCTCAACGTAACAAAAACTGCTCTATGTAGCAAATGTACATAGATAACAGAAGATATAGAAACAGAAGATCCGGTTATCACAGATAACCTTCCTTTGGGTTTCCCCTCATACCGTATTATATATTTTTCCTCTTAATGCCATGGCTCCTCATTTACTATGCTATGAGATACCAGATAACGAAGATATCTCGGCAAAATTGGCTCAACCACTTTGAATCCTTCCTACTTAGTTCTGCAGTGTCAATTTGTTTCTGATCAGGGTGTAAAATCAGAGCTAAAATCAGTGTGGACAAATAAAGAACTTAGCAACTTGGAACTTTGAATGAAAAGTCAAAGCTGATTCAAGTGCATTTTCACTGAAATTCTAGAATGAAAGACTCTAATCCTTTTGACATTTTAGTTGGGTTGTCCGGTAACTTACATATCTGAATTCTGCCCTATCAGATTTCATTTCGAGGCCCACCATTTGATTACAGACTCAGCCTGACCCCGTTGTGAAATTACAGCTTGGAAAAGTTTTACACAGGAAGTCCTTTATAAGCCTCAACTATGAGTAATCACCCCGACTTGTTAACCTGCCGATGTATTATCTTCCGCTCGTTGAAAAGATTCAGGTTTGTTCCCTGCTTTCCTTTTTAGGCCAAAAGGATGAAAGTGACAATCACAAAGTTGGATGATTTAAGAGAAAAATCCAAAAGAGACGGTTATTTAATACTGGAGCATGGGGGTTAAATTATGTAGCAGTGGGGGCTTTTGAGCGATAGGCTATTAATTCCTATTTAAAGAGAAGTGTCCTGATCTGATTGGACACCCACTTGACTTTGCGACTTTGCATTCAGCTACTCTCCCACCATCCCTTAAGTGAACATCAGACACAGCAGATAAGGTCTCTTTTGCTGTCAGTGCAGATCCAGAAGCCTTACACCAGCATCAGAAGTGTCGGTAAAATGGTCATTTGGACTGTCCAAGGATCAGTGACTAATGCACTGACAATATGCCGCAAAGATGTGGGTGGATTGATTCCTTCAATCCCTCAGGTCGTGTTTCCCGTGGCCTGTCTGTGTTAGAACAGTTTTATGATAAGTTGTTTTCTGCTTTTGCTGCTCTTTGTTAGTCACTGATTAAAAATGACATTATAGGGAATACAAAGCCATTTAGGGACTGATAAAGCATACTTTACCAATTCCTCAGTTGGGAAGAAACAGATGCATGCTGTGTAATGCAGAGTAATCTTGGAAAACCCTGCTTGAAAGTATATCAGCTTGCATGATAATTACTCTGTTTGTCCTCCACTTTTGAAATTGTCGGAGAGAAGACTCAACAACAGGGCAGGCTGTCTTTCCGAAAGAGTGACGAGCACTTCAGTGGAGCATGAAAGTAGATTTATTGAACTTCACCTGTCCTTATTCTCATCTCTCACCTCTGCACCATAAATCCGGTTATACACTGTACACAGCTAGCATGTGCTTGAAGGGTCACAATGTTCAGCACAGAAGAGGATGGTTGGAGGCGGGGAGAGATGGTGG
This sequence comes from Fistularia tabacaria, assembly GCA_901007705.1. Classification (NCBI taxonomy): domain Eukaryota; kingdom Metazoa; phylum Chordata; class Actinopteri; order Syngnathiformes; family Fistulariidae; genus Fistularia; species Fistularia tabacaria. The sequence goes on from CAAKHD010037015.1 coordinate 301,791, forward strand.
AGGTAAAAATGTTGTTCTTTGCTGGCCTTGTGACTAGTCATGTTTGTGTTTAAGGGGCTTATAGTAAGACATGGCCATAAAGCAGCACAAAAGCCTGATGGGTGGCCTAAATGTCGATTTACAAGTGTGAAATACTTAGATGTTTCTGATCATGATGCTCTTTGAAGACTTGTCTCCCTTTCAAAGTCTGAGGTCTTAGCCTGTACCAGTCAGTACCTACTACACACTAGGATCAAAGTTGTTTCTGTACTTGATCCATGAATGGATATTCAGCACATCCTGTGTGAATATTTTCACTGCACTTGGCAGCACTCAATATTTCGAGCATTTATCTTACTATGCTATGCCACACAGATGGATGAAAAAAGGAGAAGCCTGAATAAATGACAATCTGCAGGTGCCGCTTCACAGAAAGAGCCGTCACTGAATGAACGTAAAAATCATCTGGTATGATGGCCTTTACTGTCACAACACTTCATCCCAGATGAAAAACAATGGGGTACTTTTGAGTGGTATTTTTTGGAGGAACTGTACTCCAGTCCCACTGCCAATGCATACTGGAGGAGCTCATGGTGGCCTGACACCTTTATGAATACACTTTTGAAGTTTTTCAATTTGATATTGTCTCTCTTTTGGAATTATTTAAAATCAATTACCCCACTTCCTTTGCTTTGTGTGGAATTAACTTTGCAAACATCACCGGTCACATAAACAGAGATATATAATATATATATATATATATATATATATATATATATATATATAACAAATGTATCCATAAACTATCCCAGTTGCACTTGCTTCCTGTGACGAAATTAAACAGTTCCAAGGAGCGTTCTTTTACAACACTCTTGCTGCATTTAGATTGTAATACTTCGATTTCATCACACGTAACAAGCATAGAAAATGAATGTTGAAAAAAAGGTTTCACTCCACATTTCCAATCAGTTGCCTATTTAGTACACAGTAATGAGTGGAATTAAATTGCAGTTCTTATAAAAGATGTGTATGTATGTGATGTGTATGGGCTTTTCTGCTACTTTGCCTACTTGTCAACTTTCATGCCTTGTCCCATCTTATCTTGCTTTTTAATGTAACTCTGCATATCTCTGTTCTTATCCAGCACAAATCATGTATGTATACACATTTTGAGCCCACACTTAATGCTTGAGAACTTTAAAAAGACGCAAAGACCACTCTCTCCCACAACTAAACCGTGAATGGTGGGGGAATAATTTAATGTGCGGCCATATCAGCCTTCGGGATACAGAACTTGATCCAAAGTGAAAGCGATGGTAATGCACTAGCTCTTCAACACAAATGGACCCAGAAAAAACACTGCCTTTGTTATGCAGAGTTTTATTCTGGATGTTTTGTGTAAATAACATGTACATATTAATGAGGTTTTTCACCACCACCCTGTGTGTCAGTATAGATGTGTATGTGAGAGGCCACAGTCCCTGTTCGTGCCCTCTGGGTAAAACTGTAAGGTTAGGACTTGTAAGAAGACACTGCCATGTCAGCAAGTTGCCATGACAATGCTATCGTTCCCCTATTTCATTGTCTTTTTCCGCCTCTTGTCTATCGGGGAAGGTCACATGACTGAATCGATCCCCCTAACACAGGGATACATAGAGCAGTGTCCCTCTCTATTTAACACCAACAGTTGCATAGATCATGTATCATGCAGTTGTCACCTGCAGCTACATTTTCAAAAGAGGTTCAAGCTTTCCAGTGGATTGTCCAATCAGCAATCGAAAGTTTGGGCTGATTAATCAAATGTAGTAGAAAGCATCCTGTAAATATGACTGGCTCATTGAGATTACTAGCAGTCAAGAAATTGTGATAAAATGATCTTGTTGACCCAGATCAAATCGATTCAGTAAAACATTTAGCATAATGCGACATAAATCAACTCTTCATCATACACAGAAAACAATGAGATGCCATCTTTTCAAGATTAGACAAATCCCTTGTGAATGACTGAGGTGAAATTCAAGGTCATGTGCCTGCATGCCAGCCATTCTTTAGATTATTTGGAGGCTCACTGGGCTTTGAAGGCTACCGATCAGGTGGAGCACTTCATATTAGTTCTGGGCCAGGAAGTCACGCGCATACTACATCTGCATTTTATTGCATGATATCAATGGCAGAAAAATTCTGATCAGATGTAAACGTCAACACACTCATAGACCCCTTGCAACCAATTGATGTTCTTTTAGCCTTTGAGTTGCTTGCTTATCTGAGCCTGGGACTCAAATGTATGATGGATTGTAGGCTTAAACTCCAGTGTTCAGATTAGTCAATGAAAGTGCTGTCCTTTATTTTGGCAACTTAATTAAATCAAATCATTAGTCTGTGGTAATTAGTTCGGCCACCAGGGAGCTGCTTCATTAGATGTAATGTGCTTTCTCATCAGGTGTGTTTGCATTGCGCACTCCTCCATTCTCCGCTTCTCGGGCTGTCGTTCAGGGGCGAGGTGAACAGAAGGCCAGCGGAGTATTGGAGGTGGGGCTGGGTTTCTGAGGACACCATTTTATTGTTATGCCTGAAATTCCATTCACAGCTAAGGAAACCATGAAAGCAGTTGGGTGCCATAAATGCCACAATTCTTTGAATGTACTGCAGGACGTCCCCATTCAGAAGGGGGAAGCTGTAAATGAAGTGGCATGATATTGAGAAATTTCACGTTTATTATTTCAATCATGCATCTCTTTCAGTCTCCGTCTGAAAGAAAAGAAACTCTGAATGAGTCAGTGCAGATCCCGAATAACGAGTGAGGAAGAGCAGAGTGTGGAGGAGGCACAGCCGAGACAACAGAACAGAGCTCGTCCCTGAAGGTTAGATATGAGAGGGATGTTGCTGAGCAAGCTTTATCACTCAGTTACACAGCAGGATCAGTCACCACAGACTGCGGCTCCCTCCTTCTTTCCCATCTCCCTCTCTTCCTCTCTGGTCTTGCACCCCTAACTCTCCCTCTCGAATGTTATTCAGTTGCTTCGTAACTCATGTTTTTTCTTTGTCTCTTCTTTCCCTTCCCTGATGCTTCTCTCAGTTTGAGTTTTTCTCCCAGTTTCTCACTATATTGCCTTTCTCCCCCCTGGATTACTGTCGTGTAAATCTCCTCTGTTACTTTGAGACCATGGCGTCCATCCATCATAAACCCAGGATCTGAAACACTAAATCGGAGTCAATGATGCCCTATAAAACTCTCTAGCTGTGAACCTCCTTCACTTTGACCCTTGATGGAGTTGCACCTCCCCTGTCACATGTCCTTATACATCAACAAAAGTGTGTGTATTCAAGATGTTGAGAGATGCTGACCTTGGCAGACATTTCAAGCACTGAGTTGTCATTGATACTTTGGTGCTCCGTGCTGAGTCTTGTGTGTTTGAATGTCTTGAGCCTGAGCGATAAACATCATCTCAAATCTCAATATGTTGTCCCTGAAATTGAATTCTCTTTCTAATATGCCAACACACATGATCTCTGACTTCATTTTTGACTCCTAGTTTTCTCATGCGTATCTAATGCATACGACCTAGTCAGCAAAAAATCACCACACGTTATTGAAAGTCAGACCGAATGACTGTGTAAGATGCTGCCTTTGTAAAAGAGTGAAAACCAATAACAGCAATGGAGAGTTTCTCATCCATTACCTCCATGTGCGGAAAGCCATAAGGAGCCTATAATGTATTGTCCTTCACGTGCTGCCGGTGAAGGTCTATTGTGTAATTGAATAATGTGAGCTTGCGGCATGTCATGCGTTCTTCATTGGCATGCACCTCTGTGCTTCACTAACGTTTGCCACCACAGCATATGTGTTTGTGATGGAACGCTGCTGCTCTGCCAGCATATCTCTCAATCTCATGTCTCTGCCCTGGACGCCCTTCAGCCCAGCTACCGGCCTTGAGTCTCTTCATGCTTACAGTGTCCCTACAGTTCCTAAAATGTCCTAGCCTGGTGCCAGGCTGTGGTGACGGGACATTGAGTCGAGCATGGAATGTGACCCCTCGTCTCACACCAGGAAGAACTGTTAACATGATTGATAGAGTGGTAAGACAGGCTTTTGCACAATCACCCCAGAGGGATAAAATATTATTGTCCCCTGGTACCTGAGAAAGGGGGAGCACAACCAAAGACCAGTACTTTGCTCTCAGTTTTTGCATGATGAGCAAACATTCATTTTGTCAAAGCTCCACTGTATTGAAAAAAGTTGTCTGAATGGAGTGGCTTGAGTGCAAGGAACCATGTGGAGCATCTGTCCATCATCTCAAATTAAGAATTGAAATGTCATCATTGAACCATCAGCCTGAGTTCAATCACATAGATTCCTGTGCTTACAGCCTTAGGATATTCCCAATAGTGAATCTTAGTCCCAGATGATATGAAACTGAAATCTTAAAAATTGTGCTAAGCATAGCCTTTTTTTTTAGCTTGGCCTTGGCAATATGTGTCTCCTGCTTGTTTTGCAAACAAATTTGCTTTGTGCGGTTAAAGAAGGGGATGAACCAGCATAGGTTTTTGTGAGACTGTTTTTCATTACAAGACAGAGATAAAAAGATAAAACATTTTGCCCCTCTTGCCAGCCATAATTAATCATTGTCAGCGGTGGGTAATATCCTCTTACATTGCACAATGGCTTGACTGCTGTAGTGAATTTACTCTGTAACCAGCAGGAAATGAGAAACAGCATAGAGAATGGAGGTTTAAGGAGAAAACATGATCTGCAAGAGAAAGAGAGAAAGTGGGATTGACACCTGCTTTTCATGCCTGGAGATGTGAGTCATGTTCTCGCATGCTCTAGGAATAACACTTCCACAGACTTTCAGGCTGACATCTTACTTTCACATAATATATATGTATATGGTGTGTGTGTGTGCGTGCGTGCGTGCGTGCGTGCGTGTGTGCGTGTGTGTATATATATATATATGTATATATATATATATATATATATATATATGTGTGTGTGTATATGTGTGTATATATGTATATATATATATATATGTGTGTATATATGTATATATATATATATATATGTATGCATGCATTCATTTATAATTTTCGGATGTATCCTCTGTATTTGTTCTTTCACACATGGAATGTACAGTGTTGTGATCAATGGAAATCTAATTCTGCATGATACCTCTAATTAATTGTGTAACTGAATCATGGAAGCACTTGGAGTTTAGAGCCTATTTTGAACACAAATAAAATAAAAAGGATTTTTCAAAATGAAATGTGGCTCGGTATGTCGGCGAGGGGATACCATGATATACTACAGTATGGATATTTCGTCCCACCCCTGTTTACACACATGTATGCATACATTCTTTTCAGACCATGAAATTGACCATTGTTCTCTTGCACTTTGTGTTCAGACTGCTGCTGTATGTGTCTGCCTCGGGCTGATAAGAGGATTTGTTGAAGGGTCTTTTTGTTCTTTAAGCAATATTTTCCTGTCCTCCCCCCAATAGTATTTATAGTGAAAAGCATGATTTAATTAAGGTGAGATAAGGATTTCGGCCCAGGGTCCTTGTTGAAACTTCAGTAAAGGAACAAAAGTGTACATTTGTGCACTTTCAGCCACATCCCAAGGACAAGGGGGGTATCATGCTACACTGAAAACAATTTTGGATGGAAGTACAGTGTTTGGGCAGTGTTACATGTTGTTGACTCAAGATGGAGGAAACAGCATGTGGACATTTGGTGAAACATTTCGTGAAACAGATAACATAGGGGTCCAGTGTAACAAAAACATGATGGAGGATAGTGTGCCTATGCATTCTTTTGTTATATAATCTAGGAGAGGGAAAGGTGCTTCTTAAGCATCTCGGGAAAGAAGAGACTGTGAGTGTTTGCCTGGACACACAGCACACCTGCCGTCTCAATATTAAACACGCTGTCCATGAGAAACACCTGCACAAAAACACACTCACGAGTATAGAGACTCTGCCAACGATAGGTATTAATGCCAGCATCTAGGAAAGCTACTTTTAAACAATATGTCTGTTACGCTTGTATATTTGACAATGTAAGTCTGTATTGCGCAGATTCATAAAATCCTTAAATGCAAACTCACACACTCATCTGTAAAGAGCTGATGCTCAGTCATGCACAATCTTACAGACCATGACAGCTGGCGGCAATGTTCCAGGTGTAATTATAGAAGTTTGCCCACTGATTACGGCTGGTAAATGGGTTTGACTTGTGTCTCTGTTGGATGTCTGCATGGGTTTGTTCCACTCGTCCAACCAAGGATTTCGAACTTTAATGAGTTTTAGCTTTCCTGTGGCAAAGTGACGCAGTGGTTGGTTAACCTTGGTGACTGTCTAAGAATCCCCTTAGGGTTAGTGTTTTGCCTGCGTTACTTCTGGAGCTGAAGCTGCAGGCGTGCACTCAGGTCAATGCAAGACCTATGAAGCTTTGAGGTCACTTTTTAAAGAGGTTACAGAAGCAGTGAGAGATGACCTTGGGGGATATTGGAAAGTTCCCACAGATCATAGTCCAGGTGTTTCTTAGGACAGTAGCCTGTGCACAGACGTAATGAGCTGCTCCCTTAGTCCTAATTTAAACATTCACATAGGACATCAAGGGTCATCAAGGGAATAGTAGGCAGAGTGGAAAAGCACCTCAATCAAAATCCAGTATCCTTGTCTGAATAATTCCTTCAATTTATCCACATCCTTCTGTTAAAAAAATGTATGTCTTCAGTATGAAAGAGTTTTGTCAAATAAATATCTGTGTTTCTTTTTGATATGTCTCCTCTAGCCATCATGTACGTAATGGGAGCTCTGGGACCTGCAGCTGGTTACCTGCTTGGAGGCGTGCTCATCGGCTTCTACGTCGACCCCAAAACTGTTGTTAACATTGATCAGAGTGACCCCCGATTTGTTGGGAACTGGTAAATCATTTTAAAATGCACAAACGCCTCTTTCCTTTGCGTTACCTGGTGTTACGATAAGCCTGTCCTTTCTTGCCTCAGTGATAAAATATCCCGTGTTCTTCCCTCAGGTGGAGCGGCTTTCTCTTGTGTGCCATCGCTATGCTTCTGGTCATCTTTCCAATGTTTGCCTTTCCCAAAAAACTGCCTCCACGCCATAAAAAGAAGAAGAAAAAGATTGGCTCACCTGATAACTTGTCCAGTGACGATGACATGATGAAGGAAAAGTCCGGAGGCAAAGGCCAGAATGTCTCCTCCTCCATGGGATTTGGGAAGGACATCAAAGGTGAGTAACAGAGCTGTGAGTTATTGATGTACAAATAGCCTAGAATCCAATCAAAAGCAAAGATTAGTCATGTACTGCATGGTGATAGAAGAGGTTGTCCACATACTTACCGAACAAGCAGGTAATAGACTTCTGACATGGTCAGGTCACATGGATATTTGGCTCTACGCTTCTTCAATACACATTCAGAGTAGTAGAATTTTGCCAGCATGTGAGCTGAGGTATGATTTAATGGTTGCATATGTAAGCCCAAAATCTGTGTCAGTGCTAAGGTAGTTTTTATTTCCCCTCTGAACCAGTTACATTAGGCATTTCTTACTTTCCCTGGAAGAGCCCCCTGGTTATTCTGAATCCTGCTCCAGTGTTTCCCTCTTTCCTCTTTCCTCTTTTATTCCACCGCTCTTAGATAGACATTTTTTTCACTCTCCTTTTTAAATGAGCTCTCAGGGGAGCTCTGTCACATTTCCATGCACAGAGATGATAGACTCACCAGCAGAGCAAACGAATACAAGCACAAATACCCGAAAGCAAACAATAAACAGATTTCTCTTTTTCAAATGTGAGCAAACCTTCATGGATACTAGTTTGTATTTAACCAGGTACATTTCCTGATATCCTCTACCCTTAGGGTATGGATATTATGAGTTGTCAAAATTAAAGACAAAATTTGGTCCAACATAACTTGAGTGTGTTCTGTGTGCCTAATTAATTTCAGTATGCATATTTTTGCTGTTCTTTTTATTTCTCCCGCTAAATATTGATGATGAACAGCTGCTGTCATGCACAAAATAAATCAAGAGTAAATACGTGGTAAATGTATTGTATTTTCTGATATATTAAGATACAGTCATCTCAGAGGGCTCCATACATCCTGAAAAAACTGTAAAAGAGACTGAACAAACGTCCCTATCACGGAAAATACAAGGAAATTGAGAAAAAAAAGTCAAATGTTCTGGAAAAGGTTAGATTGAAAATACTTTCCTATATAATACTCCCTCTGCCCCTCCACGCTTTGTTTGTGAACGCGCAGGGGTTAAAAGTGTATGCGCGTGCGCGTCTGTTGTCACGCTGTCTTCAGTCGACAACACCGAGACACCGCGCGTCGCTGCTTCTATCCACGTGACTCCTACCAGCCAATCAAATTTAGCAGGTCCCCAAAGAGCCGTCCTACTCCCCAGTGTTTTCATTTGACTAAGTCGACTAACTTAGCGAGTTCTCAGACACCGGTCAGGACTTCTTTTCCTACCAAACAAGCGCCCGCAGCCAAAACAAAAACTGGCAACTAGCAGAAGACGGACGTTGTTGGTATCGGTCGACGGATGTGAGGTTTTTCTCTCCCGCGGCCAGGGGCTCCTCTCTTCGCCTCCTCCGTCGAGTGACAGAGGAGTCAAGCATTGTGTCGGATGTGCGCTATAAGAAGAGGCGCTCTCATTTCAGTGGAGTGGCAGCTCAAAGATAACTAAAATTAAGTGGTCGTCTTAAATAAGTCCTGTGTCACTTAGAATTTCACATCTGCTCCATCGTCTGACAACAGAAATTAAGTGAATGATAACTTTATTAGGAATTCAGCACTATTAAGATACTGTATGTCAGCACACTTCATGCATTCTTGGAAGCTAGCTTCTCTCAAATGTTGACGCCTGTTGCATACAGACCACAGGGGAAAGGAGCACCCTTGAAATGAGGGGGGAAAAAGAAAAGAATTATATGTTAATTTGAATCGCCAGCTGTTCTTTTTGCTAATGTTAGCATAAACAAATATGATTTAATTTCACACAGTTTGCATTACCACAGTCCATTAGTCAATTGTTCTTTCTTTTGCAACTTCAGAACAAATCAAATTCAACTCAAAGGGTTTAACTGATGGTTTAAAGAATAAAAATGACGTAGGAAATAAAGAAGAAAAAAAAAGCACTTGGTACCCAATGCACACTGAACAGTAAAGTATGAGTAGATGATGCAATGCAAGATGTTGGCTGGTCAATATTGGGACTGCATGTCTTTTACATCAGACCTCTGGAGGTGGAAGAGCAATACACTGGTCTTTGGAAGAGAACACTTCTTCCTGCTTTGGGGCAGAGTGATTTATTAGTATATGAGACTTGTCTGTCATACTATAGAATTTGAAAATGTCCTTGAAGTCTTGGAAAAAGAATTTCAGAAAATAGTGGAATCCCTGTTTCTGAACTGGCTAATTGATCAGTATATGCTGTTTATCTTGTTGAAACAAAGTGTTTATACTTAGGTACATCATATTTAAATTTATTAATGTATTCATTGTATTTTTCTGTGCATTGATTGAATTCTTTTTTAGCAATGAAGTGCCCGAGAATGGTATGAATCTCAGTAAGGCATTCAAGTCAAGGTTATGCCAAACTGTGGCTGACCTAATTTGATCAGGTGTCAGCCATGACATGACTAATCCACAATGAATATTACAGTTGCTTTTCGACATGGCCTGGTCAAAGTTTCACAGTTGAGGTTATTATGCGTTAGTATTTCTGCAACATGACACACATAGCATATTTCATTACTCCATTTTTAAGGTGGCGATTGGGATAGTTGAAGAGCTAAATTGTGTAAATCTAAAGCTTGAAAAGGAAAATCCGCTTCACAGTAGAGGCAGACGCTGCATTTTGCCCTTGCAGAATTTCAGAATCACAGAAGTATACAACACAAGTACATGTTTTCAACATTAGTTGCCTCTATACATGCTCATACAGTTATATCTGGCCTTCTGTTACTCTGTGTAAAAAATATATAAACATTGTGATTTTTATGTAATCCAGAGTAATATGGAAAAGAAGGCTGCTGAGCCTGAATAGTATCTTTAGTTAAGTCTGTTGTTAGAAATATTATGAGAAGATGATTTAGAACTGTGCAGTTACGAACAACCTGCAGCACAGTTTATGGACATCTGTTCCAGTGGACAAATACTAGCACCAAAATCTCTTCCTCTGTTTCTAGGTCAAGGTGTTTGATCCAACGATCCATGAATTTAGAAACCAAGGGAAAGCTGTTAAGAGACAACATCTATGAATGGATTAATTCAAAAATACAATCTAAAAGAAAATACGTAAGCAATACATAAGTTAGCAAAAAGGCCCTTTGGATCTATTTGCAGTGTATGGCTATTCCATGGCAACCATATAGACGGGCATCTGTTGTGCAGTCAACATTCCTCAATCCCTTTTGAATTTGGTAATTGAAAAGGGGGATATCTAAAGGAACCAGGAAATCATATGACAAATATAGCTTAAAATAGAATATTAATACAATCAATGGACCATGTTTACCCAAACAGCTTACCCATCGTCTGCTGACAGGTGAAACTGTGTATGTCAAAAATGTTATTTTTACTGATTACTGAAGCTTGAAACTTCTGAGGGGTTTACAGTGCACTGACTGACTTGACCTCCCTCGAACAAAAACGTGTCAAATGAATCATGAAATACATTCTCACAAGAAAATAGCAACTGTGAGAACGTTTACGAGGCGGAGGTCTGTCTGGCTGAGAGAGCAGCTGCCGGAGACACTGACAGGATCTGGCCATCTGTCCCCTTCCAGACAAGATTACAACTCAGCACCCCAGGAATGAAACAATTAGCGTCACTATATAACTCCTACCTTTGATCTGGGATAACAATGACAGATGCTAACATTTCTTCACCTAGACCAAGATTAGTTGAATTAATGCTGAGATGGCTAACCCTAATCAAAGCAGTGTGCCATCCTGTGAGGGCTGGCCAGCTTCACAATACACTCCTCATAAAAGGCCTATTAAGCCACTTTACATACTTCTTGCTTTTTCTTTTTCTTCCTTTACGTTTGTAGTATCGTTGTGTGAAGCTCATCAGCCAGAGGAAGCTTTAGTAACAACCCGAAGATCGTAAAATCATAATAATTGCCCTCAAATGAGTGATTAGATCCCTGGACAGAGCCCAATTAGAGGAACCCCTAGTACAATCAGTAAGGCAAGATGTTCCCAAACATGGCCTTTCTCAATTTTGTGTCAGAACCTATAACAGATTAGATCAGGTTAAAAGAAGACAACTTTCCAAATGAAATGTAAAAAAAAAAGGTTTAATATTTTGAAAAGGCTGTGATCAATGCTTCCTTTGGTTTCCACCCTCTTCTATTTTGCATCAGAAATACCTGTGACCAAGGAGAGACGGCACATCTTTCTTGGCTGATATGAATCCCTGAATTTACTGCTTTAAGTAACCAATAATTAAGATGTAGAAGGGGAAGTTTCCTGACCTAATAATTGCCTACACAGCGACAGTCATCAAGATTGTTCCATGAAACAAAACTTGGTTTGAGAGCAACCAAAATTACATAGTATGATTTTAGGGTCATTAATGTGAGAGGGAGCACAGCAGTTTTTTCCCACTAGTTATCTTAGTCAAACTGTAGGAAGGAAGATGAAGGAGCTCCTGCATCCGAGTGACCATTGGGAAGAATTCCCTGTGTCTGGTAGAACCATTTAAGATGACGTTCTCTCATAAATGGTTAGCAACGCAACCAATGTTAACAGTATGATTCTCTGTCAAATCAAGAGTATAATTCCATTGCTATTAATTCAAACATAGAATATTTCTGCAATGATGTCTTGTGACGGTGGTGTCTTCCATCATAGTGTTAATGTCATCGTAATGCAGGATATTTACTCTTGGTAACAGACGCGCCACTCAGTTGGGAAGCAGCGGCTCCCGTCTGTCGAATACACAGCATTCCTGAAATGTAAGCCCATGTTGTGTAGAAAGACGTTTCAGCACATTGCTGGTGTTTCCACCCGTACAACTAGCACTATCTGTAGCCATTATCTTTCTCGATCTGATGAATCCACTCTGCTGCGACTCCTTGTTCCAAGTCTCCAGCAGTGTAAACGCCTTGGATTTATAGAATTGTTTTGCAACATGATACCATCAAAAAGACATGCTGGGACTGAGTCATGGAACTGATAAGCTTGGTGGCATTTGTTTCTGATGGATCAGACTATTTTGAACTGTTCCTCAAATGTTATGAGTTATGTCTGCCCGCTCCCTCAGATTAGCCTTTAGATACAGTAGGTGAATACTTTTCTGACTCTCTCTGACTGCCCAACAAGCTTTTGCAATTTCTTGATAATTAAATGTGACCCTGATAGGAAATCACATTTTGTTAGAGCACATGTCCAGCTTCATTTAGCTCAAATGCTAATTGCATTTTTCAACACATTGGAGCATTTAAAATAATTAGACTAACTTTAGAATTGGAAAATGGCCATGTAATGTAATTGACTAATGCGTTATGGCCTCAACTTACAGACAGTGTGGCTCTGCTGCAATCTAGGTGAAAGCCTTTCACCTACGTGGCCAGTCTTTGAGTCACATGAACGTAATACTTGGCTGAAGCTGTTTGTAAAAACTTAAATCATTATTAGGACTTGTGAGGATTTTTTTTTTTTTTAATGTGCCTCCTATCTCTGTAGGGATGCTCAGCTACTCAGTTTAGATCGGGGAGCCGTTCATTCTGCCTCGTAACAGTAATGTATTTAGTTTACCACACAACTTTTGAGTGACAGGATGCATTCTGCGCCATGTCAACCAAATCACGAAGACAGCAGCCTCAAGCAGCCATAAGGGGCATGTTTGCCCTTGTTATGATGAACCAAGGATGACGGCATTCAAGCTGGATTTGCAGAGCTTGGATTGGTTTTTGCTCACAGCAGCAATAGAAAAATAATGGAATTGAATCATATTGACCATTTATGTCCACCAGGGTAAAAACTTGGATTATTTTCACTGAACATAAAAAACTATAACATGATGGAGACACGAAAAAAGGTGAATTTCTCAACAAAACAAGCATTAACACCAAGTTGCATCGTTTTAGAAGAAATAGAAACAATAACGTTGTGCCTCAGCTGTTTGATCCTAGTCACTCTGGTGTTAAGGATATTAGTGGCACCATAAAGGAATGACCTCTTTAATACACATGATCCACATGCTTGCATGGTATTGGTAACGTGTAATCAGATTCTTTAGGCCAGATAGAATTTCATGCTACTATTGCAGCCACAGTACATTCATTAGAAAGACAACAGGAATATTTAGATTAATAACCCTGTGTGATCTGAAAAGGAATCATAACTATTGTGTATTTGCTGCAGGTCAGTGTTGTGTGACATATGAAAATCTATTCACATGTAATGAGATACTTATGCTTATATATTTGAGTCTCCTGTCTGTTTTTGTGCTAATCCAGTGTTGTTATTATAAATCATTATCATGCTGTAGTTACTTCAGTTAACTGCACAGCCTTTTCGTCTACTCTTAATGACTATTATTAACGGTGAGTTAACGGTGACACTTTAAATGATTTGTCTATATTAGCTATGTGTGCAATTGATATGAAGAGACTGATGTGTGTATTAATTAACAACACATAGTAATGATGTGCCCCTTGCTCCCTCCACCAGATCTCCCCAAGGCAGCTCTGAGGATCCTCAGCAACATGACCTTCCTGTTTGTCAGCCTGTCATACACTGCAGAGTGTGCAATTGTCACTGCCTTCATCACTTTCATTCCCAAGTTCATTGAGTCACAGTTTGGTATCCCTGCCTCCAACGCCAGCATATACACTGGTAAGTGTTGCTTTTATTTATTTATTTATTTATTTGTTTGTTTGTTTGTTTGTTTGTTTGTTTGTTTATTTATATATATGTACTTCTTTATATGCAATAGTTTTTAGTAAGACAATGCTCAATGAGTTTAGCCAAACTTAAGAACAATTGAATCTAGTTTCTTAACAAGTCACAAAACAAAAAAATCCTCCATACACAACTATTTACTTTCCTCCACCAAGGAGATTATGCTTTCATTGAAGTCAGCCTTTGTTTTGGGCTATGTCTCTTCAAAATATAAGGAAATTGTACATGGGCATTTTGGGCAAAAATCATGCATATTTGTAATGCTTTTGGAAATTTGTCTCGACTCATATAATTGTTCAGATAGTTATTTCTGTTATTTATTTTATGTGATTTGGCAGTGGAAGAATGAGAACATGCAACTCAGTCTAATCTGTTTTTTACAGAACTTTCTTGTTTTGTGTTTGAGCATTACTTCATGTTATTTTAGTTTCTTATTTACAGCTACTAGCTACCTGGAAAACTAGCTTAAAATAACAACATTGTCAACTCTGACTCAGACCCTCTTAATGAGAGAACACCTTTTTTTCCCAGAGCCATCATATTCTGCCTTTGATTTTACAGAATGTGGGTGGAAAAAAATAATTGTGATGTGACCCTGAATGTGACTGCACTGAACCAGAGCCGAACAGTTTCTCAAAGAAAATAGAGTAATTGCACTGAGAGTGCTGCCTGCAGTGGAGGAAGCAGTGAAATTCAATGCGGTGCAGCGTCCTTGTGATGTCTTACAGATGGTACAAATAATCAGAACACCATTTGCTCCGTAACGTCTGGGTTTGCATCTAGCCTTCAGATTGATTTTGTCCGATTTATAAATCAGTAGTCTGGACCAGTTGATGCTTCAGTTAGTTTTCACTCCTTCTCTTTTTCTTTGTTGGTTGGGTTTTAAGGCAGCTGTCATCACGTTTTTACTTTTCCATGTACACAAGGCAATTTATAGTCAGAGAGCAGCTCTGTGAGTCATCCTGTCTTGCTGTCTTCCATTCAGTAATAAACTTCAACGTTGAATCCCCCTATTACAGCAAACAACTGCAGGAGGCACATTAATCAGAATCACACACAATCACGTGTTGTGTCATGTTCACGCCACGTATGGACAGTGTGTTGAGAACCAATCAAATCACATAGTGTGAATACACAACTTATCTGGTGACAGGATCATTGCAGCACGGATAGACTGAATGCTTGATAATGACTTTTTTTTTTTTTAATTAATTAAATTTCGTGTGAGTGTAGCAAAGTGTCTTTTTTTTCTGGAGACACACACACACACACACACACACACACACAATGATTGCCTCATCTCATCTGCCTGTTGCCGGGATACAAAGGGTAGGGGCAACCTGGTGGTGCGGTTGCCATGGCCACTCAAATGATGCCAAAGCTGCTATGATGTGCTGATGGTGTGAGGAGAGGCAACGAGGGCACTCCTGGTGATGGGAGCCCAGAGATTCCTCAGGCGGCCAGATGGACTCACCAAATGTGACATATGCCTGCCGATTCTGGGTTTCTAAAAAGAGCGTTAGTCTCTAGGTGTAAATTAAAAACAATTTGGCATCAGTTGTCATAACTGTTGTGATTCAACTTCAAAATGAATATAATGGCAGTGTAGAAAATCACTCATCACAAAACTCACTAAATTTCTGTTAAAGAACTTGAGAAAATTCCTCCTGTTAATTGGTATAATAACAAAAATTTTGGAAAAAAAAATGTCTTACGAGTAGGAGCAATATATGTACCATACTGGAGTGAGTGCATAATGGAATGAATTGATGGTAAATTTATTTTAAAGCAGGTGATGCTGTGTGAGATATCACATGTCCAATTTTTGCAAATGGCCTAAAAAATCAGTGCTACCTTTTGAAGCCGTGCATGTTGATTTCAACAAAAGTGAAATCAAACGATTTTCATTTTGCTGTGGCCCTGTTGGGAGGTGACACAGGACCTTCTGCGTGTGTTGTTCGAGATCCTTTTAGCTGGTCTTGAACTAATTCCTGACCTTGTGTCACCAGCAGGTCAAACATTAGATAATAAATTGGATGGATTTACCAATTCTGATTGACTACAGTGACTCCTATATGGAAATATATTGACATTTGTCACTTGATAATTCTAACAGCTCTCAAATATTACATTATACACAGTGCCACTATTTTGAGGGTTATACTGTTTGTAAATTTACGAAAAAATCCTTTTTGTTTTGATCATTTTGAGCACTTGTGGTGGCTTTTGTCAATATTTTGGGTTTTTCTTTCGTCTTTCTAGAACATAAGATATTAGTTCCAGTAGTGCTACACATAAATTGGGGAAAAAAAGCAAATAGTTAAAAACTGAACATTTGTGTCTATACAATACACCATTGAAACACTACCCTTTATTTCACAGTGTAATTCTCTAATATGTTGAAAATGTTCTTTGAAAATTCTTGAACTGTATGATTTCGTTATTGAGTACTGTTATATGATTATATCAGTACTTATTGTTAAGGATGTAATTTTGTCTCTCTCCATGTTTACCGGCGTGCATATCTTTAAATTCTGAACAAACAATACATATGTTATAGTTTGCATCATATATATGATTATTTGCATTAACTTTAAGACTCTTTTCTCCCACCAAGAAGGGTATCATTTAGGCGTTTCTCAATGAAAAGAACAGTGTGGCCTTCATAGGTTGAACAAACCGCAGTGCACACCAAGGGCTGTCTTGTTCCACTTTAAATTTTATTTTTCATATTTTAGATATGGATGTTTTATACGATGTCATCTGTCTCCCTGAAATTTTACACAAACCTGTATGTTGAAAAATCTCATATACATCACAGGCTGTATATGATTTGTGTTTAATCCATGGCTGAGCTACTGGCCTTGGTGCAGCTCTGGGCTCCCGTTGCTTGACGATTATAGTAATATTGGTTCTGTTCATGAAGGATTATCATACACTTTTTTCATTTATTTATTGAGTTTTAAAAATGTGAGCCTTTTAAAGAAACCTTCAGAGCATTCCAAAGAGGGAGGCATTTGTTTCGGGCTGCAGCCCCAGCTGCTTCACTAGTAATAAATAGAAGTACAAATTAGTATCTAGCAGCAATAGTGACAAAAAAACCAAATAGTCAGTGTGTAGAAGTTGTCAGTGCTCTGATATCACCAAGTATAGAGTCAGAAGTACCATTTAAAAAAATAAATAAATAAATAATAATAAAAAAATAATAATAATCAATAATTGTCAATGTCAGAAATAACCATCTTTTGCCCCTCAATGGATGCGAAGCAGTCTGCCTTTCTACCCTACCATGTTATTGTATACTTGACCAACTTTTCTTTCATATTTTTAGTTAATTTCTTGTTTGTCTGTGCTAACACTCGAGGTAGTGTTTCTTACATTTATGCAGGAAATACTTATTTAGTCATAGCTAATTTCCTGAACAATCATTATAACACAATGTTACAGACTTACAGATGTTTATTGAATCTGTCACCTACAAATATGCCCTCTGCCAATCCAGTAAATATTGGGTCTCTCAGTCATATAACATTAACCAGTCAAGAATTCTACTAAAAGGTGCTCAACTTAAGTACACTTTTACAAATTTTACTCCATCTTATCTCTCGGCACCCCTGAGCTACACGGTAAAAAAAGTACACACACACCTTTTTAAAAATTTTTTTTTTTTTTACTTTTCACCATTTACGTCGCCCCAACTGGCTCATCCTATCTTGCTCACTACACAGCCATTGGTGCCTGTGGCAAGACCAGAGGATCCCCATGTGCTGCGTCGTTTGGTCTCAACTCGTGCACAATGACACTTACTATCTTGTACAGCCTGCCAGCAGCCAGCATTGCCTTTCTTCATGCTGTCAATTAGCCTAACTCTACTGGACTTAGAGCATGTGCTCTGCAATGCCCCAGCCTGAAATGACTCACAAGCAGCACACAGTGTACACATTGATACATAGAAGCCTATTCTGGTCCTTGTTTAATCTTTAAAGTTATTTATTCCCGATTTAACAGGGAGTCACATTGAGTTTTTTTTTTTTTTTTTTTTTTTTTTAGAGCAGCTGTGTCCAGCAGCATGGCAAGTTCATCTTACTCCAGTTATTGCCCGAGTGAAATACTGAACATCACATGTTCTTTGGACCGAGCCATTTATGATTTACTTAATTTGATTCTTTATTAATGTATTTTCATGGATTTAGTTGCTCTCATTTTCCACTTTTTGCTTCACTTCTGAGATTTTCTTTCTCTGGTGTCTCACAGGTGTAATCATTGTACCCAGTGCTGGAGTTGGCATCGTGTTGGGGGGCTACATCATCAAGAAGTTGAAACTTGGCGCCAGAGAGTCAGCGAAACTCGCCATGATTTGCAGTGGCGTCTCGTTGCTCTGCTTTTCCACACTTTTCATCGTGGGCTGCGAAAGTATCAATCTGGGAGGCATCAACATACCTTACACGACTGGGTAAGAGCGTTGTCACACGTCTCTCACACTAGCTGAGAACCCGCTGTGGATCAGTCCTCTATATCTTTAAGGATGTGCGGCAGCTTAGGTTGCCCTGCAGTTCTGCTTGGGAGCTAGCAGCTAAGCTAATTGAGCTGGTAGCAAACAGCTAGGTACTAAATGGGTAGCAAGCAGACAGCAGGGGCTTTTGGAATCTGAGGTTACAGAGAAAATGTTGGAAAACCATTTTAAATTGTTAAGATATTTTCAATTTTTTTTATCAATTTGCAATCGCAGTCAGCGGAAATTAATGTGCACACACTTAACTTGTGGCGACACTAACAGTGCATAAATTGGAATCACTACTCAGAAGTATCCAGTCATGAATGCTCAAAGTCCAGATAGGTTGTTGCTCAGCAGTGGTTTGGCTTTTTTATGGAGTAAAATTAGACCAAAAAAAAGACAATATTCTAAAGATCTCTAATCCAGTCCTTGTGGGTAAACTTCTTCGGTTTGCTTGAGCACGTCAGGGCTCCGGGTCTATGGCCATACACAATGTAATCGTTTTGAGCACAGGAGGTATTTGCGAGTCAGCATGAATTTCTTCAATTCTTCCCTTGAGGGACGCCGTTATCTGGTTATGAAGTCATCATAGAAGTAAGCGTGGTGTGGAGGACTGCATGAGTATTGTATGTTGTCACCATTCCTATCATTATCATGTGTTGTGGCGTCGAGGAGGAGTGTTAATGAATAATGAGCAACACTTGCATCTGCTCTCGTGGCTTGGGTGAATCACTCTGCCAGCTCTATTTCTGAAGCGGCTGCTTCGACGCCACCTCGACAGCCAGGCCACAGAGTTAACAAACAGTCATTGGATGTGTGAGAGCCATGGACAGAAATAGGGGTATGTTGGTACACATTGTTATTAACGCACATATATAGACTCCATCAGGCATGCTATGAATTCAGACATTTTGACTGATACAGAAGAAATGCATTAACTTTTTTTGTTTTCAAGCATCTTAATCATTTGGGTTTTTTTGGAATTATTTCCATAAACACTTAACTTTATTTATCCTGATGGATCAGACTTCTCCCTATCCATCCAATTCCAGTAAAGGTATTGATAAAAAATAAATTCAACAATGGGCCTCTTAGACCCCAAATACAGGCAAATCACACAAATGTGAAACTGTTACGGCTATGCGAAAATTTACCTTTCACATAACTAAGATAATCAAAGGGATTATTTGGCAAATAGACAGTTTGGCCTTTAGAGTCCCATAGCTGACCCATTAATAAGTGTACTCTTTGTTAAAAGCCAGTGTTTAAAGAGGGGTCAGCAGGAGCGTGTGAGCTACGCTCCTCATTATGAAGAGCGCTGGTCACTAGTCAGTGGTAGCACCAGCACGAGGAATGTTCGGCCCAAGCCCACCCTTTGTGTCTGTACTCACACAGTCTAGACGTAGCTCTCCCCCTGCTGACAGGCTGGAGATAATCTGCTAAAAAATGACAGGGCAAACACCAAAGGTCGCCAACCTTTCCTGTGCCAAGAGCCATGCTGAGTTATGTAATCTTCTTATGCATACTGTATATATATGTGCATCACAGTATGAGCGTGTGTCCTTATGAAGTTGCTTCCTACATTCAGTAAATGTTCATAAATGATAGGGTTTCAGTCTAGAGCCAACTCATTTTCTGTATTTAAAAAAAAGAAGTTTTTATTACCCCCCCAGTCATTGATGTATTTGACACTGTACTGTTAGGTCAGCGTCCAACTGTTAAACCTGATCAAGTTACTGTATCTCTTGGCTCTCTGGGAATCTTTCTATGTAGTGAAACCCACACAATAACACAACATCAGGAGGGGTCAACGAAGGTCAAGGTTTATTCTTTCAAATAAGAATACGACTTGCAATCATTGCAGAGAGCCTGAGTCTTCATCATGCCTTTTTTAGTTTGTCGCGAACACGCTCAAAACATTGATCTGCCAGTACGAGCCCATGTATCAATCTGCGCCGACAATTAATGTGAAAGTTCATTGGATAATTCAATGGCGTACCTTAATTTGGACTGTTGACAGTCTTTTGATTTTGTAGAAAACATATTTTTAATGTCTTTATTTGAAGAAACATGTTTTTGGGCTGTGTGTGCGTGTCAGCATCAGCCCAGGCTGTTGTGTTGTTAGCTCCTGTCCCCGGCTGTTCCGCAGGGCTCAGAGCTCAGCTTCCCAGAAAAAACCCAGGTCTCGCTTCATTGCTCCCGGCTTAGATGCAGCCAAGTCCTGTTTTGCTTAGAATGGCTGTTCCCACACGGCCTCTCGAGGTATCACTTCCTCACGCTCTCATCTGTCCTTCTATCATCGTGCACACACTGCAAAGCTGTATTAAAGACAGTTAAAGGGATCAGGGGACGTAGATTAATGATGACAATTACAAGACTGCATTAAATACAGCCAGTTTAATTTACTTCTCTACACGTTGCATCGCATGAAACAAAATCATTTAGGATTCTCACTTTGCGAAAAAAAACTAATAATTCTACAAGTTTTTTTTTTTTTTTTTTTTTTTTTTTTTTTTAAAGCAAAGCAAACCAAGGTTTGACCCCCTCACTTTTATTAA
>CAAKHD010037015.1:322786-335140 GCA_901007705.1 Fistularia tabacaria
TTTTTCTTATTTAAAATTATAAAAAAAAAAAAAAAAATATTTTTTTTTTTTTTTTTTTTAAAAAAAACTAATAATTCTACAAGTTTTTTTTTTTTTTTTTTTTTTTTTTTTTTTAATAAGGCAAGCGACACCAGTGTTGCACCGATCACCTTATATGAAAAAATATTTTTACTCCACAGGGTGGAGGAGTCAAACTGTTTAGAAGTTCATACATTCAAATTAAACTATCTGCTCAAGCATAGGATAATTGGGGAAATTACTGATACAGATCACAATCGCCACATTTTGCAGTGGAACTCCACCTTGATACATGAACTCCCTAGTATTGATCACTCACATTGAACACAATTTTAAAATAAGATTAATTGTTTTTAATTCCACTAGATAGTGGTGGTGTTTTTTTGTTTTGAGTGAGATAAACTGGGAACTTCTTTTTGAAGGAAAGGAGTTAGCATTTTTTAAGAAAAACTTTAAGTCAATGTGCATTATGTATATATCTAACATATGCAGAGAAGTGCATTTAAGATAGAAAAGTACTGAAAAGGTATCCTGACAAAGCATCACTGCAGAAACTAATAACTGCCCCAATGGATAGATCCAACTCTTCATCAGATATATTTGCAAGGGATAAATCTATAGCTTTTATGAAGTGATCAAAGATCCAACTTATGTTTTGTGTTGAAAGTTATTTGTATCTTTCTTGTTGAATATTTCCAGGATAAATTAGTAAACAATTCTGCTTACTGCAAATGGCCAAGAACAGGATTTATGTCTGTGTTTTTTCTTGAAGGGTTGCTGCAAAATCAGTAAACAAAATGACAGTTATGTAACTCGTGTTGAGTGGAAAAAACAAAATAAAACAAAACAAAAAAAACTTCCATGCTTCACCGAGATTTGTCACATTGTACTCTGCGTGTCTTTCCCACACTCAGACTTAATAACTAACATGTTCTTATTTACAAAGCCCCTGTTCTTTTTTAGGGAGCTGCACCACTCAGAGAAGTACGTGGTGTTACTGCTTCTGCTTGCAGGGCTGATTTCTTTTATCTGTCCAAAAAGCACAGACTGAACTAAGACTGAACTACGTTTAAGAAATTCAGGAGGAAAAAAAAACAAAAAAACTGTGGATTTGTCAAATCTACTCAAAGAAGGCTGCTCTGTTCCACATCCAGGTTATAAAGACTATAGTTTCATCCATGAGGGCAGATTTAAAAACACCTGGTTGGAGCTTATTCAGGATTCTCAAACTCTCAAAGATACACTGTGATTACATTGTTCTCACGTCTTGACAGAAATTTTCTGGAGTTAACCTAATTTTGAATGGTCTTCCCTTCTTTTGGCTGCTCCCTTCAGGGGTCACCACAGCAAATAAACCTCCTCCACTCTAACCGTATTTTCTGTATCCTCTTCTCTCTCACCAACTAACTTCATGTCCTCTTTCACGCCAGCCATAAATCTTCTTTTTGGTCTTCCTATCCCTCCTCTGTACATGACCAAACCATCTCATCCTGGCCTCTCTGACTTTATCTCCAAAACATTTAATATGTGCTGTCTCTCTGATAACTCCAGACTTTCTTAAACAGTACCATAGTTCCTCTCTCGGAGCCCTGTTGCATGTTTTTTTTTCTCGATCTATAAGACTAAATGCAGCTTCCTATTACCTATACACTTCTTTACCGGCATTCTTAAAACAAATACTGTATCTGTAGTACTTGTTCTAGTATTCTTTCTAGCATGGAAACATACCACAGCTCCCAAATGCTACCTTCTGCTCTTAGTCAAGTTTCCATTACTCAGAACTCACAACTTCATCTTTATTCCTCAAAAGTTACTACTCTTATACCATTCGCTCTCTTTCATATACCTCATTCGTCAGGTCTTCAAAGTACTCTGTCCATCTTCCCATCACTCTTCTGATATTTGTCAATACACGTCCCTGTCTATCCTTAATCAACCAAACCTGCAGCTCTCTATCCCTCTGTCTTGCCAACCTGTATAAATTAAACCGTATTCTGAATGAGTCATTAACGCAGAGTTAACAAGTGAGTGCGAGAGTCAACGATTCCTCTCCGAATGCTGCCCGGCTTCCCGTCACTTAGCTCCGCTGGCCTCTTGTTCAGCAGACCACCACAGACCACTGTGTATTTCTGTCCCTTGAGGATCCACGGGGCTCTGTGGAAGGAACGACATTCCACAGGCTTTAATCATAAGCTCACTCATATATGTGAGGGAGATGCGCTTCATTAACCAGATGTGAATGTTACAACATTAGCACCCCCTGTCTCTCACTGCTGGTGACCAGATTGACTTCTTTAATGAACGTGTCGGCGGTTTCTTGCAAATTATCGATTTTATGTGAACCAGAGGTTTATGAAGTATTTTGAACATTTCTGAAGTGAGAGCCGTGGTGTGGGAACGGACTGTGGTGCAAAAACACTTGGGTGTGAAAACGCGATGATCACGGTGCTAACTGATGTGCCTAGAAAATGCGTAAAAGTTCCTGTTCTAAACAAGTGTGTTCGTCCTGTGTGAATTTCTTAGACCGACCCTGACGATGACTCACCGAAATCTGACAGGAAGCTGCAACGTGAATTGCGGCTGCAGGATCCATGAGTACGCCCCAGTCTGCGGCTCGGACGGCATCACCTATTTCAACCCCTGTCTGGCTGGATGCAGCACTGTGGGCAATGATAGCACCGGGGTGGGTGTGCGCACACACACACACACACACACACACACACGTACATACCAGCACACATCCTCCACAGCACCTCTCTGTTTTTCCGTGCAGTCCTTTGAAAGTCAAGAAGAATAGAGAATGACGGATGGATCTTATCTCAAAGTTGTTGGGTGAGGGACACGAAACCAAGAAAAAGGGGCACACAAGATTTGCTTTCTATATTTCAGAACACCATAACTCAAGAGAGCTCAGGAAGTGTCAAACACCACAACAATGTCACACAAAAACTTCTAACAGCATGAGGAAATGAACTGTCTCCACTCTTTGTTGGGATTATTGATCAGCAGAACATTTGTGCCGTGGCGTCTGTATTTTCCCATGCTTGCAGTAGCTTTTGGTGGAATTGGCTTCAGAGCAGACCCACGTGACCGTTCGTGTCTGTGTGCAGATAAGGAACTACACGGACTGCGGCTGCGTGCAGAGCAGGCAGGTCATCACTCCGTCCTCCGGGGGTCAAGTCAACCAGCTGCAGTTGGTGATTGTCAAAACCTACCTGAACGAGAACGGCTACGCTGTGTCGGGGAAATGTGACAGGACATGCAACACGCTCATCCCCTTCCTTGTCTTCCTCTTCATCGTCACGCTCATCACCGCCTGTGCCCAGCCCTCCGCCATCATCGTCACACTCAGGTAGGATCAGTCCTTCCCTCCACCTTTGGGCAGTCCACTGTCCTGTGCAGGGACTTAACTTGCTGTTTTTTCTTACATCAGGTCCGTTGACGAACAAGAGAGGCCTTTTGCTCTCGGGATGCAGTTCGTCCTGCTGCGAACTCTTGGTGAGTCCCTGGCCATTTGCTTCCGGGGTCAGAAATTTCAAGATTTTCCGCTACCTTGTCTGACCTTGGAAATGATGATGAACATTCCTTGTTTAATCTGATGACGTACAACAGTTTAGGGGGGATGTAGCAATAACTTGAGATGAAAAGTCTTGTAAAGTTCGTAAGAGAATAATCAGCCATCCATTCACCTTGTGTTGTCTGGCGGTCTTTGGGATCTAGAGACAGTGTGCAGCAGTGGACTGCCCTAACATGGCTGTGTGGGCATAAAGCTGTCACATCCCTTTCGCATAAACCCCTGAAAGAGTGAGTGAGTGGGTGTTTTTATCTGATGCAACACTGTGCATCAAAACTGTAATATTATTTTTCTGCGGACTCTATGTCACTGATGTTTACCAAGAGAAGCCACAGAGAAAAGAGGCTCAGTAACTTACTTTTTTTTTTTTTTTTTTTAAAACATCTTGTCCACTGTCATTGACATTCAAGAGATCACGCTGTTAGCCGGTTCAAAGGCAAAATTCTGCCACCTAGTGGCAGAAAGGAAGTAGTGCTCTTATTTTATTTCCATTGAATTAATGAATGGATCTGTTTTTAGGATAGCAATAATGACAATCAGAGAAATCTCACTTATACTCATATTCTATGCTAAATATATGTACAGATTTGATTTATTTAAATGTTTGCCTCTTTCTGTTGTGCTATATAACGATCAGGTTTCTTATGTTTTGAGTGGCTGGCCTACTGTATATTGTCTACATAGATGTCTGGTTTCACTCAGCTACAGCACTTCTATTTAGTTTCTGTTAAAATTCTAAACATGGCAAAAAAAACAATCTGAAGGGAATCATATCCTTCCAGAAATCACAGCCCAAGTTCTCAAGATAATCCAGAGACTTCAATTGTCAGCAGTTTTTTTGGGAACTATTTTCTCTCCTTATTAAAGTTTCCACATGAAACCCCTAATAAAAGTCCTTGGATTATCGGAGTAACCGGCCCGTGAGACATTTCTCTTAGAAATTTCAAGTGAATGGGACTGTTTGAGGTCGAGAAGATAAACTCCATTCAGCCCCATTTTTCCAGTAGTGAGGAAGCGGACATGAATATAATGTTATTGTAGATGAGAGGAAATCACTTTTTACAATTTGTGTGAACTGTCTGTTGATGTACAGCCAAATTGCTTTCGCACCTCAATCATTTCCTACATCCATTGGCAATCAGGATATTATTTTAGTTGTATTCACTGAAAGAAGCCTGACAACTGGGGGCTATCATGTTATCTAAAATCTAAAATCTTGACACATCTAAAATAATTGTGTCTTCTGTGCAAATCCTGCAAGGTTATATCACATTTTATTTAGCAAGAGTTCTTGAAAATAAGGTGTTTCAGAATTTTAACGATTTGTATGGAATGAAAGAATGCACATTTTAAAATGATTTCAAATTGAGTAATGTGTTTCTTACTGAGCTGTTAATTAGTTGTCTATTAAAAAAAATGGATATCTCTGAATCGTTGACGTATTTTTATCCGAAAATATGGGGTTTCTAGCGCCTGTATTTATGTCTGTCAGTCAACCCTGATATTTATGTAGTCTCTTTCATTTGCAGGAACTGAACAAGTATATCATTGCGCTTTGAAAAAGATCATACCCTGAGTTTGTTAGGACACAAAACTAGAAATAGTCAAAGCAAATGAAATAACTAATGCTCTGCTCTGATAAATTAGCAGTGAATTCCCATTGAATCAGCCGTGCAGGATGAAGTACCGAAAGTGACCAGCTGTGGTTGTTAGGTGCATATTCACAGTCTCTCTCTCTCTCTGCCCCTCTGCAGCCTACATCCCCACACCCATCTACTTCGGAGCTGTGATCGACACCACCTGCATGCTGTGGCAGCAGGACTGCGGCGTTCACGGCTCTTGCTGGGAATACGACGTCACCTCCTTCCGCTTCGTCTACTTCGGCCTCGCCGCCAGCCTCAAGTTTGTGGGCTTTGTCTTCATCTTCCTCACCTGGTACTCCATCAAGCACAAGGAGGAGCGAGCCGAGCGCTGGCGCCAGCACCTGCCTCCGCTGGGCACCGTCAGTGAGCTCATCTGTCATGTCGGGGGACACAAAAGTCATGCCCGCACCCGCTCCTGTCCCGTCTTTATCCCGCCGCGACCCGACCCCCCAGCCGCCTTACTGCTGAACCGTGGCCACAGCAGTCTCAGCTGCCCCGGCAATGGCCTCAAAGCAATAACCCCCCCTATCCTATTGCCCCACCACCACAGAGGCTCCGCCCATGTCTGAGAGCCTCCTCCGGCTTCATCCTTGACACGTGCCTTCCTGTTTGTTTCAGCGCCACGGTGTTGGCTTTGTGCACCTGGCGGGCGCCGAGTGGGGCCGCGAAGCCGTTGAAGAGAACGACAGGCAGAGACACGAGAAAGCCCACCATCCTTAAAGGGCTGCTTACAGTTGCCCATTGAGAAGTTCTCTGTGAGCTACGGCCACTCGGCGTCCGGAGGGTGAGACCTACGCGGGAAAGGCCGGAACAATAGAAAGACATCACATGGTGCTACTGTTAAAAGGGCAGGGCATTAGAATCTCCGTACACACAGAAGAGTCCGCATCGACAAGGTGTCTAAAGCACAACCAACAAACCTGTACTATGCAAGATCAGGTGTACAGCTCCTCCCTTCTCAGTACTGTACAGCTCCATCTTTACCTCCGTCTCCGTCTCTGCTCATTTTGCCTTCCATCATTTCAACCTCCTGCCCTCTACATGACCCGTTCCACCTCTTCTCTCCCTTGCTTCAGTTTGAACCTTCAGATCAGACAGCAGGTTTTATTGTTAACCCCCCCCCCCGCTCCTCACCCCAGCCCTCAGCCCTCACGTTTCCGTAACAGTGCCTCTCAGGCTGCCTCGGCCAGTCCAGTACACAGAGCTAGCTACCAGCGTAAATGTTAGCTACACAAAAGCCAGTCGGCGTCCTCTCGGTGGAGGGACGACATCCTGCTCCGTGGTGTGCTATGTCCGGCAACCGCTGTCCTCCATCCACGCCTGCTACTCCCGAGAAATTTTTCTTTCCCTGGCCTCGCAAAGTAATCATGTAGCTCCCAAGCCGACAAGGACACGTTCAGTTTTTGTGACTCCTGTGGAAAGTGGCATCTCTCTCGCTCTTTCTCTCTCTCTCTCTCTCTTTCTCTCTCTCTCTCTCTCTCTCTCTCTCTCTCACTCTCTTTCTCTAGCTCTCTCTCTGTCTCTCTGTCACTCTCCCTCTGTCTCTCTTTGTGAGTGAACTACTTTATTTGAACCAGCATGATTCCAGTGTTTGTATTTTAGCAAAGAGGCAGGTGAGAGAAAAGAATATGGATGATTGATCTCATGTGCTGAAGCTACTGTATGACCTAAAGACGTGATTGTACCCGAAACCTGAAATGTGACAGAGGTTCAAACAACATGGCCAAACTGCTGTTTCTCCAATCTGACCCCTATTTTTATTAAAAGTGTTATTTAGTAGAGCAGTTTTTTTTTGTATCTTATCTTATTGCAACACTCGACAATGGATTGAAACCTGTAAAAGTTTAGTTTTATTGTTTTGGCTTCTTCATTCTAATGGTCATCACATGATATATTAACTGAGGCTTTTAACAGAAGTTGCACTGGCATTACTCGGTTTGTTTTGCACCCTCTAGTGGAC
This sequence comes from Fistularia tabacaria, assembly GCA_901007705.1. Lineage (NCBI taxonomy): Eukaryota > Metazoa > Chordata > Actinopteri > Syngnathiformes > Fistulariidae > Fistularia > Fistularia tabacaria. The sequence goes on from CAAKHD010037015.1 coordinate 329,982, forward strand.
AGAGAGATGATTGTTTGAAGGCCAGTGAATGTTGCTGATTCTCACTGACCAAACCACAGAATTATATCAACTTAGAAATCGCCAAATTCATTTTTCCAGTTTCCCCAAAATATTTACCCGAGTGATAAGATTAGCCACGTCCTATTTTAAAATTATTTTGTCTAGTTGACTTTTTCAACTTGGTTATTTATTAGACTATCTTAGTATCCCTGTAAATGGATAGTGTACAGAAAGAAGAGGTGGCAATGTGGGCTTTTTCTGTGTTACAAAATGAACTGTTTGATATATCAAGTGTGAACACTTCAGTCTGAGCGGATCTTTTTTTTTTTTTCCTTTTGTGAGGGGTAATATAGGTCTAATAAAGCTAATGCATTCTATTTTTTGATCAGTGTGTCAATTTAGTGACTTTGCAGAGGAATGGAGAATCTGATGCAATTACAACAGTTCTAAAGTTACCTTTTTTGGCCAAAACTCCTGGCGTTTTGTCAGGTAAAGATTATCAAGTGGTAGTGGAAGTGACGAATTTAGTATTATTGTGACTTAGTACCTCAAATTACTTATTCATAAATGATCATCATGTAAATACTGACAAAGCAAAAGAAGCATATTATCGAACTCAACCATAGCTAGAAGCATATTTATAAACTAACCCTTAATATTGTAGTTAATAGAATTAAAACTTAAAGCTACAAAAGTGGATTTGTCTAGCAGTGCCTGAACAGTATTATTCTCATGAGTTCAGCAAATGTCATGAGGGAGGGAGTGGGATTAATGCAATGTATTTGAGACGATTGACATGTCCGTGATATTATGCTACCCAGAATGCCCTTCTCTCTATCCGTAATGATTCTCTACCCTTCCCTTTGAGCGCCACATCTATCACGCACTCTGAAAAGGAATACCAATGGAGAATTATTGATCAGGGTTCCTACTAATGTGACTGCAAAGCTAACTGTGAAGAGACAAAAAAAAAATCTTAACAGTCAAGATTTTATCTGGGGACTTTTGCTTGCTTAAAAAAAGAAAATAAGATTGCTGTCTGCCTGAATACTCACTGTTTTAAAGTAATAACAAGTGAATCAGTATCTTACAAAAGCAATAATACATTCACAGCCATGCTTTTTAGTGATGCAATTCAATATTTTTGGCTTCTGTAATCCTTATGAAAAGCTAAAAGCAGGCTTTTGTACGCACAACTCCGACCATCAGAGGCGACATGAACCAAACCAGTGCACTCTCTGCAGGGAAGGGTAAACAATCAGCCACTTGTTCTATAGATCTTGAGAAACGGTGAAGGCAGACGTCTGCCCTTCACCGTACGCCCATTCAGTATCCCAAGTACAACTACTGACACCAGGGGACTTCAGGTTGACTGTAGATTTGCTTTTATACATTGTTCTTTCATCAATATTTCAACTGGAGGTGAATATCCTGGACAGAAGCTGCATTCTGAAAGTCAAGCTCTTTACTGCTTTGTGTTCCTCAGGAGCAAAAGTCTCATTGATGTTTGTGAACAATTGGTTTACAAATGCCTTGAATACTTGATATTTGTCATTAAAAACAGAAAGGAAAAAAAACCAATTCGCTTGTTTGAGTTATTGCAGCGCTTTGCACACACAGGTGACAGCAAAGAAATCTCAAAGATGTCTGAGAGGGTTTATTTCTTAACAGCTTCATGGCTTTCCTGAAACCAGAGTTCTTCTACGCACACTGTCAAGAAAGAAAAAAGGGACAGCATTGGGTTTTTAAGGGCAGTTTGTAAACAGGCGATGCATTCACTGCTCAGATCACTTGCAGAAATGTTCAGTTTCGGCTCTCCTTGACCTTGAAATACTTATATGCGAGTATTATACTAACTACATAGCCATAGGAAGATCTGAAAACTGCTGCCGCGAGTTTTTAAAAGTACCAAAACAGTCAACATTTGAAATGAAATGTCCATGTGCAACAGCATTTTCTGGATTATCAAACCACTACATCGTACAGCACAAGATTAATTGGTGACGTTTCCGGGAAAGAAAAAAGTTACACAATAAACATTTACCTTATACCCTGGTAATTGTGTAAGCATTTGCTTGTGGTTAGTAAATATTCCACTTACGTTCACAAAAAATGTGAACAAACAAGCAACTCTGCAAAATCAGAGCTTATGCAGTGGTGCAGCTATAAACTACACTGTGCCCTTGCTGGAATGAAATAAAAATGGATGCCAATCGAAGACCTTTTGCCTTACTTTCCTAACAGGCCGTAGGTGCGACATTCAGCTGATCTGAGGCTGCCAAACTGTCATCGCGATTTAACAACAAGGTAAACAGTTATGTTGAAATATTTCACGAAAGCAAGTACAGGTAAAAACAAGTTTTAAAGATATGGGTGAAACTTTGGAAATGTCGATCCTGTAACTTTTTCACAACTGAGCCAGCTCTCCTCTTTTGAGAAGCGGTATATACAAAGAAAAACAAACAAAAAAAAAACACTTCTTAAAAACTTCACCCTGAACATTTGGTTGGAATCCACAGAGCGTGGAAGGTGAGGGTCGTTCTGCGGGGAGGCTTGAAAGTGCCATCTGCCATTACCGGTGGCAAATATGGTGGGTGGTGTAAAAGACTGGGAAAATGTTCGAGGACCGGCAAGAAATATGATGAATGAATGAAATGATGCAATGTGCCCATTGAATGTTGAAATGGTTTTAACCACCCACATTTGTTTTCTTATACTTAAAAAAAACAACAACATGAAAACATCAATGGTGTTATCAATAAGGAATCATTCAGTTTTAATTCCAACAGATAAGTTTAGCTGCATTAAGGCATTATTCTAAATATATTAAAAAAAGTAACACTGTTAACTAATAAATGTAGGCACCTGTAAAAAAATAAACAATTTTAATTGTCATTATACAACTCTGAATGACAGAGGCGGCATCACTAGCCGTTGCTCTTGACAAGCTCACTTCCTAATCACTGTGTCTCTGCGGCGGCCGGCCAGCCATTGCGTCTGCCTCAGAGACTGTGATTGGAGGGCTGAAGCAGGGAGCCGCTGCCCTCGTAGTCCAAGTTGAGGGACAGCGCTGACTGGGGCAGCGCCTGGAGTCGCACCCTGACAGTCTGCGGGGCGGTGCGAGTCTGTGCGGTGGTGGGGGTCACGGTGGGGTCGGCCTGCGCCTTGGGTCTCAGTGTATGAAGGGATAACGGGAGGAAGCCTTGGGCCTGGAAAATGTCCTCCTCTTCCTCGGCGTCCAAGGCGGGGTCCGGGCTCTGCCGAGGGGCCGTGCCCCCGGCGTTGCCCAGAGCTGGCCGCCCCAGCGCCTGCAGGCTGTTGTGAGAGCGCAGAATGTTGTCGTGTCTGGTCTCCAGCTCAGTCAGTCCGTTCCCACTGAATACCTCTCCGTCCACTTCCTCCAGCTGCCGCACCCACACGTCGCTGCGAAGGTCCGGATCTTGAGAAGGGATGGTCGCGGGGGACGCGGAAGCGACGGATCTGGCCGGGAGCCTCTCAGGAAGGTCGTTCACAATGGATTCAAGTGTCCTCTCCGGCGCGGGCCGGGCTGTGGATGATGGCGTTTTGCCGGGGGCGGGGGTGATGAGGTGCTCCTCCCTTATCGGGCCGAGCCAGACGTTCCCAGCTGGGGCCAACTCGTCTCCGCTGCCCACTTCGAGGCCTCCACCCCCGGCCCCGGAGCCCAGCTCTGGCAGGGTGGAGTCGTCAAGCTTATGGGTTTGATTAAATTTGTTAAAAACGTGTCGCAGTGCAAACATATTATCTACATCCTTCTGGAAGTTGGCCCAGTTGTCTGGGCTGGGGCTGAAGTCAGGCCTACATTCATAAAGGCTTTCGTTTATACTATAAAGATCCTCCAGTCCCTGCCAGTTCACATCCTCGTCTGTCAAATTAGGAAGCTTAACCCTGTCGTCCATCCCAGAGTGGCTGTGTGCTGCTGGAGAGAGGGAGACGGGAAGGTGAGGATAAAACACAGCGCTGTTTAAACACACTAACAGCATGCAGACATGCCCAGCTTCCAGCTCACACTAAAGCAGAACACTCCGCGGGGCATTTGAGCCCCAAGCAGGCGCACTGGTGCGCACACACACACACACACACACACTAACACACACACACACACACACACACACACACACCTCTAAGCAATGTTAATATGAACACTGCAACCATGATATGTTCAAGCCATGAGTGGTGCAAACACATGCTGCAGAGAAAACTCAAATTAAAAATAGTCTGAAACGTCATAATAAACTAACACAATAAGCTGCGCAACAACAATAAAACTGTGATGAAATAGTCGATGAGAGGAGTTGACAGGCTTAAAATGCAAAGTCGGGCAACCTGGAATAAAACCACTGAACAGAATAGGGGGACAAAATAAGAAATAAAGTGCTGGAAAGAAACAACAGACGAATTATAAAAACAAAGTCGCTTCAGAATGCTGAGCCGTCGGAGGAAAAGCATAAAAGAGCGCAGAAAGAAAGGCAGATGAAAGAAAACTGCAGCAAAAGGTGTCGGGCCGAGTTTGCTGTGTGAAAGAAGAAGGTGAATGAAACGGGCCTCTGCCTTTATTTCTCGGGAGCTGGGCCTCCTCGTGACTAAAGCCGCGAGAGAACGGAGATGGTTTGGCATTTGGACTCACAGGAAGGACAGGCTTGGTCTCCTCTTTGACCACTTTCGATGCTGATGTTTCCTGGTGGGCGGTGGGGAGGTCAAAAGGGCAAAGGTCAGTGGGAGGACAGAGAGGTCAAAGCATCTCAACCGTCCACTCTACCACCAGCTAACGGTCATGAGGAAACGTGAGGACGGGGGGACGGGGTTTGGATGTGATGAAGCGCCGACGTGATGGTTGGGGTTATCGTGGATATAGCGGGCGGGGCATGGAGGGTGATGTTAAAAGAATAGTTTGACATTTCTGAGTGGATTCGCTCCATTTGTGATGAAATCATTGATGCCTCTCGCATCGGGGAAATGTGATATGTGATGCTTTAGCACAAAGCGAAGTGCCTCCGCTTAGCACGAAAACCCGAAGCAGATGGGAACGGATTGGCAAAAAAAAAAAAAAAAAAAAAAAAAAAAAACACAAAAACACCCACACCCCCCGCCTCGGCACAAAAAACTACAAAAAAAAATAAGACATAGTCCTTTATTTTCTC
>CAAKHD010037015.1:343648-361654 GCA_901007705.1 Fistularia tabacaria
GTACACACACACACACACACACACACACACACACACACACACACACACACACACACACACACACACACACACACACTCTCTAGTTGTAAGTGACAAGACCCACCGCATTTTGTGTGGCTCTATTCTAATTGCCACATCAGAGTCTTTAATAATATACTATTACATACGCACATTTATGTGACCATAAAGCTAACCTGGGTTGGATTAGATGGTTCCCCAGAACCACATCGTATCATTCAATGCTACCTGAAATTTATGACAATTCGCTGGTCCGTTTGTTCCAAGGCCACTTGGCTGCTTGGTGGCCCGCGATTTCATGGCCACAGATGAAAGGAGAATACCAACAAATGAATACACCATAAAGCAGCGCAAAAGGGTCCAATTATAAACCAACTAACGTTGTGTAAATGGCAATCGCTCTCGAAGCTCTGCGGAACAGCTCAACACGGAGCAGAACAGCACTTTTAAAAGTGTCATGGATTAAAGTTATTAGAGAAGAACATAAAAAAACTGTAGTTAATGGATGTGGAGGAAACTAGTCTACATAATGGGTGTTTGTGTGTTTGCGTGTGTTTGTGTGTGTGCGGTACCTGTCCGGGCTGTTCACAGGGTGTTTGGAATTCGGCCTGCTGGCAAGTCTCTTTAACCTTCTTGTATTTAGGCAGGCTGTTGGTGTGCTGTGTGTTCACTGAGTCATCCTTCTTCCTCAAGATCTTTCTGCAAAAAAACCCAAAATACAGTCACCATCAATAAACAGTGAATCCTAAACTAAATTATTCTTCAACACAAGATACAAAAGTGCATTCACTTTTTAGGTGTCCTTTTTTTTTTCGTTCCATTTTTTTTCCCTTGCTTTCTTGTTTTGGTACTAGCCAGTGGCAGGATAGGTTATGTAAAGTCTTTTAGCGAGGAGGCCTGGGCTTGTAGAGCCACTCAGCCTCAAACCAGCGCTGAGCTTAGGGCCAAGCTGTTTGACCTCAGCTTGGCATCGTATTTAGCAGCCCTGCCCCATCTCCTCTCCCACCACCGCAAGGACTGGCTGAGTCTGTGTTCATGCCATGCCAGCCGCTGTCCCCTACTCTATGCCGCGCTCTCTGCCAACACAGTCTGGCAGCTCACATCCGCCAGACAGAATGACTGCGACAACGAAGCACAAGAAAAAGCTGCCCCCTTAATGGTCGGGCTGTTCTCCTGATATACCCTGCCCGCCGTTATGTCGCTTGAGAGGACAGCCAGCATCCTGTGCCAAAGGTAATTAAATAGCTATCACTTAATTTCAACCTTGAAAGCTGAATTTCGTGGACAACAGTCAGGCCTCTCCAAGTCGGAGTCCTCCACGACCACGCAAAAACCATACAGCAGGTGACATGACTCGTTGAAGAGCTTCACAATGAGCGTTAAAATCATTAGCTTCTGTGTGTGCGCAGCTGCATCTGTGCAGGAATAACAGACTGCGAGGTCTGTGGAGGCTAATCTCGGCATTTAGATACATATACACAAGCAGACGGCCTTTATAAACAGCGTGGATTAATGGAAGAAAGGATTAGAAGAGCTAAAGCCCCGGCGGGTCGAAGGTCACACTCTTTTCATTTCATACTTGGCGGTCCACGGACCGGCTAGGAACATACGCCGGGCGCGAGACCGACCCCGGCAAGCTGCAGCAGAGGCAGGGCTAACTTGTGGATACACGGCCACAGATGTTGATGCATTCGCTGTTGCTAGTGGAAAACAGCTGGGTGGGCCAAGCCGGCAATTTGGGAAAAAAATAGGTTTTGGGAGGGGATGATAGCGGGGATAGGAGAATTAAACCTAATGTAGTATACAGGATCATTACACACGTTGCCAGCACGCTCTGACCTGAACCATCGGTTTTATCTTTTGACTCCCCCTTTCATCTAACCACTGATGACTTTTTAATTTATTTAATTCAAGCTGCTCTGTCTCCTTCCTTCAGGAAAAGAATATTAGTTTTTTTTTTTTTTTTTAACATTTTATTCTCTCTCAGTTGTCAGATATCTGTCACTGTACCCGTGGCATTAGCGAAGCTTAACAGTCTTGAAACAACAAAAGGCGGTTGTCAAATTTGCAATGTTTATCCGGTGGAAGCGGGGAGGTTAAATGAAAACCTGAAGGGATTTGCGAGAGAAACATGCGCTGTATGTGGTTGCGTGCACTACAAAGAAAACAGAAGGGAAGCTGTTTGGCTAAAGAGCATAGGGAGTGCTGGCGAGAGAGCGTCTGCTGCATTCCACGCTGGGGGAGCTGGTGACACGTCCTGCGAGTGAATTGAGTGTGAGCCATTCCTCAGGTAACATCATACTTAGCCTGGCTAGCCTTTGTTTATTTTGCGTACGTCTACCTCTACCATGTTACTGAAATGTATCTTCCATCTGTCTCCAGCGGCTCATGAGCAGCTGGCGAAGTCATGTGTAAGGGCCCATCGAGTGCTCAAACTTGCAGAGTCCCACCAAAAGACAAAGGGACTTCTTGTCTTCTTTGCAAATGATCAAATGACTTGGTTACACATGTGTCAACACCTCTTGTGTGATCTGTGATTTGCCAGCCTCCGATGCTTTACCGAAAACATCTGAGAAATATCCCAGAAGTCCCTCACCGACGTTGCCCTGCAAAGCAACCGTGGTGAGGAAACGTCTGTCAGATAACAATCCACTGAACTTTCGCGTGTTTCGGGGTCACTGCAATATTTTGCCAGGTTTCAGTGAGACACAATGCGAAGGCAATGACAAGGATGTGCCTGTGGTGTGGAAAGGCAATAAAGAACTCCAGTTTACCCTCGTTCCACCAGGAATGTGTCCCTCCAGACTTTCGGTTTCCGGTTGGGTTTGAATCTGGGAAAACAAAACACACAAAGCTTATAGCAGTCATATGGCGAACGTGCTGAACATCCACTGTCGTATGGTAGCCACGCAACGAGAAAACACAGGGGCTGTCGATCTGGTCCATGGGAATGGAAAACAATGGAGACGATATTTTCCCTCGGGCAACAAAAGTCTTCTTATATCGCTTATGCATTTGTCAAAAAAGTGAAGATCGGCGCTAGTGATTGAGAAGGGAGTCTATCTAGGGGTAAACTGTGGTTGCTTAAAAGAAAAAATGACGAGGAAAAGAAATGTAGCGAGCCCCAGATTGGGAGTCGAGCCAAGGCGATGCCTTCAACATTTCTCAAAGTAATGCACGCAAACTGCTGGTACAAAACAGTCATAGGGGAACCATACGAACCTGTTCCCTGTCCTTTCCTGCTCCAGCAGCTTGAGAATGGACTTTCCGTCCATGTCGGGAGGCGTGTCCAGCCCAGCGATGTGTAGAATCGTGGGAGCTAGGTCAATGTTAAGCACCAAATGAGGATTTCTGTAGAAATAGAAGGATATGGAGAAAGTTTTGAGATAGCAATGACACACAGAGAGAAACTCTACGTACTTAAATGTATCACGTTAACCACGACGCCACTACTCTTACTCACACTGCTCCTGGCTCCACATTAGGTCCCCGAAGGAAGAACGGCACGCGGATGTCAAAGTCGTACGGCATTGATTTGCCCTTGACCAGGCCAAACTGGCCGATGTGATAACCGTGGTCAGCAGTGTAGATGATGTACGTGTTGTCCAGCTCTCCAGTTTCATCGAGCATATCAAAAACCTGAGATGGAGAATTGGGAGGCGAAGAGACACCGAGGCCCGCCCAAATATTCAATCCAGTAAATGGCACAGAACAAAATACAATGCACTTGCTGAAATATCTAATAGCGCTAGGCGGAGAGCATCTGTGAAAGAGCATTTTAGGTTCTTGAAGATCGCTTATGAAAGCCTCGCTCAGCTAAGTGCCAAGTTTGCTGTTGTAATGCACGATGACTCCAGTAGCCACAAATCCTCTGCTTCTACTCTATAATAACTGTCATATGAACAGCTTACCTTTTGGACAGAGTCATCTACAGACATGAGCGTCTGCAACCTTTTCCGGTGGAGGAAGTTGGTGAACTCCATGTGGATGGGTCTCATCGGGCCTGTGTACTGCATGATCCAGTGTTTGTCCATATTTGGGGCGTAGTTGTAGCTCGGGGTGCTGGAGCAAAAAAAAGAAGGGTGCAGGAAAATGAGTGTGTCGTCATTTAAATTCTATACTGACACCATCCTACCAGCTTTATCTAAGCCCTGCTATTAATGAACCATGGCACATAATTAAGTAGATGAAAAATATTCCAGTATGCATTTAACCGCTGTGAAGAACACAGTTGTGACTCCTGTCCACGACAAACTGTCTGTGACCAACTACTGCTCAGTAACAGGTGTCCCAGTTGTCTACTTTATTTGACATGCATCAATAGCCGCTCTGTTTGTCGAAGGAAATTTCTTAATACGCAGCCACCAACACCTTAGCTGTTTTCACACACCCCTCTCCTACCAGCTCTGCCCTCGCACAGAGGCGAGAGTCTCTGTGCTCTGCTGCACTGCTGGCACAGGCGAGCCATTTGAGGGTTGGCAAATGCTTAAGAAAATAATAGGGCCCAAAGGTTGCAACAACTTCTGGACCAAAATCCCAGTAAGTCACGGTTGACTGAAAAAGGAGGGAGGATAATAACTTGGAATAAACAACAAGTGGGGGACAAAAAAAAGATTTGTGATCATATTCTAGATGAAAAAAAAAAAATGTTCACCTGTCTGTGGAGTTTTAATCTTAATGATACTGGGTGACAGTAAAGTGTAAATTAAAGGTGATATCCTTTTTTGGGTCTGCACAGATTTTTTCAATTCCAGCAAACTCCACGTGAACATTGTACAGTACGCACAAAGGTATCCCCGGAATCGGACTCCAATTTGGATTAATGCTGTGTTTTTCATTCATACAACAAAGTATAAACTCAGAGGACCGCATTCCACGAAGGAATAAGCATCCCCTGGACAAAGTATCAAGACTTAAGTACTTAATGAAGACCTGCTCTCGAAGCTGCTTTGCTCTGATTGAGTGAGCTGCTTTGTGCCCTCGTCTCCTCAGGCCTGCTTTGTGAGAAGGGTGAACTCTTCACCCACCTAGCCAGGCGGTCTAATAAGCCCAACAAAGGGACCTGTCTCTGGGCAATGGGCCACCAAGGTATGGAGTCCTGGGCATCAGGGAATTAGGAATGCAGAGGTCAGTGAAATGAAGCCGATCCATACGAGAGGTCACACCTGCCACCCAGTACAGTTAAACATCACTGAAAGCAACAGCCTCAAAAAATGGTCAGTAAAATGAAGAGACCCTAAAACAGGGAGTTTTTCACAAGGTTATTGTATGACACAGGATACACTAAATATGTAGTGTGTGATAAGCCGGCACATGTGTTACTATGATGTATGATACTAACCGTGGAAAACAGCAGGGGCCCATTGGTCCCACCAGCCATGTGAGAATTACCGATAATACCCGGAACAACTTGTTGAGCGACACCAAAAACAAATTCTATATACTCTCTGATCTGCCACACTGACAAGTTAAAAACACACCACACCTTCAGTGATTAAAACAATTCTCGTAAAGAGAAAAAAACACCTTTGGCAAGGAATGTTAATGACATTAACACTGCACCTCCCCTTCCATCGCTGCTGTCAAAAGTACAGACAGTTATCTGATTTATGAGGCAGCGCCCTGCATCTCCCTCACTATCATCAGACTCTTGCCAGTGATGACTTAGCTGGATGTTGTGCTAACGATATACAGCAGCTGTTCACAAAAAAAAAACAAGAGTCATCAAGACAAATAAAATGTCATCTCATCAGGAAATGTGGGGGGAGAAAAAGAAAAAAGAAAAAAGAGAAATCCGTTTTTCGTATGCAGTCAACTATCAACCACCAGTGTCACCCATAGTAACAAACAACACACAAACTATACACATACAAGCACGGAAGCAACCCCTTTCATCCCCCTCCACCCCCCAGGCCTCAGATCCACCGCCCTCACATGGAGACTCAAGCTAAAAATAAATTAATAATGTCACAAAGGGTGTTCCTAAGCACACAATGCATTCCTCTCATCCCAGGAGCCACGGGGAGAAACTACTGATTGATATGGACAGGGTCAGGAAGTCCTATGTGAATTACACAGGGAGGGGAGGGTGGTGGTGGTGGTGGTGGGGAGAAAAAAAAATGCAAGACAGAGTGAGAGAGATAAACTGAGAGACAGACAGTGGCAGATTTATATATACATATATATTTATATATATATATACTGTAGATATGTAGATAGAGGGACGGAGAGGTAGAGCAAACAGGCAGAGGGGAATGCTAAGTGGGATAAAAACAGAGGAAGGAAGCGTGGTGTTTAGGTGAAGAAGAAAACACTTAAAAAAGATCTCTGACGAGAAGTGATAGCTTTGCAGCTTTGAACCCTTTGTCTACTCCAGAAGGTAATTTCTTCCCCCGTCTGATGCAATGGCACGCCCCGTGAGCGCGCTGGCAGGCCCGCCGAGAGATAGTATGTTGCCATGGAATAACCAACTCAGTGAGGAGAGTTGTGGAGGTGCCAATGTAGACTTGGCATGAGAGCGTGGCTCTATAAAGAAGCTATTTCTGATCCCGTTCCTGGTATGTACCCCATTTCTTGGATGATAAATCATTTGCTGACTTACTTGTTGAGGTCCTGTTCCTAACAGCTTCTCAGCAACCTGTCACTGGGGATTAAGGGGCCTACTTTGTAATAATATTAGGTAAACTAAATAGCATGAGATTGAATTCGATCGGGGGAAAAAAAATAGTTGGGAGAAAAATGTCGCCTTAATGTCTGTGCATATTTTATCAAAATCTGGTCCCTGCAAGTTATTTAAGACTTTAAGTCCCACGTAGGAACCGTGTTTAAATCTTAGCACGAGCCCGAACGCGACTTACATGTGCTGAGAAGCATTGGGGAAGAACTCAGCATACTGTGGAGCCGAGTCCTCCGGGCCGTGAGGCGCGGCATGGCTGATGACCATCATCACGGGCCGATGGGGATACATCCTCTTTGACATGCGGAAGAAGTTGATGCTGTCGTTGGTGATCAGATCTGTGAAATAGTCCTGGAGGGGAAATAAAAGAACTGAATAAGTATGAAAGGGACTGAAATCAAATGAAAGAGAAGACGAAAAGCCCTGAGTGGAATTTAGGGGAAAGCGACACAACGTGCGCATTGATGAAAGCAGCAACACGTCCAATCACCATGACATATTGCTCTTGCGTTCCTTAGACCAGTCATTTTGAAATACACGGAGAGGGGGCAGCAGGGATATGAACTGGGTTCATTGAGTACACACAGTACCAATCTGTCGAGTCAACAGCTGGCAGCTCGCCTGTGTGTGTAAATGTGAATGTGTGTGTGCTTGAGTCTGTGTGAGTATGTGTATACAGTATATGGGCTGTTTCCTCATCAGTGAATCTCTGCACTATTGAATGTGACACCACTTGATGGCGAGAGGAGCCTGGTGCTCTGAAATGGTATGTTGTTATGACAGCTCCCAGCCTCTACTCCGCTCTCTCTTTCTCCTACTGAAGTTCATTTTATTCTATCCAGCTTCCCTTCATTTCTAACTATCTCACCGATTCACTCCCGGAGATGGCAAAACAAACATAATCAAAGGGAAACGATCTCAAAGGCCTTGAGTATTACCGGGAACGTGACCTATTGAGCGATTGTCGTAAACCAAAAATGATAAAAACATAACACTCCCATGACCCAGAGATACGGAAAAGTCATGCTGACCTGAAAAAGGCTGCGGCTCTGGAAAGGTTATCATTCTCATCCAACAACCTGCTGGCATTGTATACGATCGGAACCTTTTATTTCAGGCGTGGTGCGTCTGCTCTATTTTTTTAAAATGCACTGTTGGGTCACACCCTGAATTAAAATCACAATAGTATTTGCCAAGTTTCCAGCAGCGGAGAGTACCTGCAGTTTAGGCCCGGCACGGCCGTCGCCGAGCACGCAACATGTGGGAGGGAGTGCCACGTAAAGAATCAAAGAGAAACGGGAGATTTCCCGAAAATGACAGGAGTGGGTTTGGCTGATTTATACTGTCCCTATTAATAGTTTTTACAGCCAGGGCGTTTTGGCAGGCCTGGCGGCATGATGTGCCCACTGAAGCTGGAGATTGCGTGCACATGGCAAAGTATTGTCACACTTGTGTTTTGGATGATGCTGCCATCTGAATCCTGTGCCACTGCTTGTAAAAACCGCTTGTAACAGCTATGAAAATGCTGAAGGAACTCAATAGAAAAAACCTTTCCAAAGCCGCGAGAGCTGCTGCTTGAAGAACCTATTCTGATCTCTTCTGTCTCTTAGGAAGATGAGACTGCTTTCTAAAGCGCCTCTTTTACTTCCCCTGAAGAACGGTTCTGCGGGTACGACTTTACAAGACTCGATCACGAGGAATAGTAACTTTATTCATAAGTGCTCAATCTCTCAATAGCAGATGTTGATATAAACATCTCTTTTTTTGGGGGGGGGCTTAAAATCCATTCTGCTTTGGATCTTTATGGTTCACTGTCACGGAATGTGAAGAAGAAAAATTCTCTCAAATTAAATATCACACAAAAGGGCTTTTACAAGGGCTTCATCCTCAATGAACTCATCCTCCAACAAATGGAAAATGAGATGTGGCCAAATTGAATGAAATCACCAGGAAAGTGTCTCATCAAATCACAACAACTTGGTGCACCAACCTCTCCCTCTCTTTCTCTCTCTCTCTCTCTCTCTCTCTCTCTCTCCATGGAATATTCTGACCTTCTCACCCTGTAGGAGTCTAAATAGAGGAGTTGAGGTTGTCATACTGGTGGCAGGTTCATGTGTTTTGGGCAGTAAATCGCAAATGAGAGTCCATTTGCGTATAAACCACAATCTGCTGACCAAGCCAGTGTCATGTAAACACATTGGCCTTAGCTTGCGGGCAGTTTCAACCCAACGTCCTAGGTGACAGAGGGGTGACAATCCAAACACTTGTTTGCCCATCCTCTGGGCAGACCATCTCGAAACTTGACATGTATCCAAACTATATAAGTAACTCATGGATTCCTCATGTCCCCAGTACTACGCATCCCGAGACGATGTTTGCAGGGAATTGTGAAAACATTCTAACAGCTCTCAGAAAAATATTCGGGAAAGGCACATGACCGGTCCGATCGAGAGCCCCAAAAAGACGTGCTATTGCACGCGGTAATGTAAATATTCCGTTCTCTTTCAACACGACATCGAATCAAGCCGCCAAAAAAAAGTTGAAGTGAGTGGTAATGAAGACGACAACAGATGGCGGAGAGGAGGGACATAAAATACAGGGTGGTGTTTATCACAGGTGATGGCTTCTCATTACGATGCGTCGATTTTACAATGTCTGAATGTTGAGGTAAGGTGTGTCGTAATAAAGGGATGATGCAGAAGGTCATCTTGTACCCTTTAATTCTCCGATGAGAATTCCTTCCGACCTGCATCACAACACCGAGATTACAGAAGTGCTTCGCGGTCTGTGTTTAAAGCGGGGTGGAACATGCAATTTGTCCGACGAATTCTCTAAGAAAAAAGGTCATAAAGGAAAAACAAAGTATTGATTGCATTGATTCGACCTTTTTTGAAACATTATGTGATCACATACCTTAGCATAATTTGCACCATGTTTCTCCTTGTAGCCATTCCGACAGACGGTGTAATTATAGAAGCGAGAATTTTTTATCAATCCAACCCATTCACGCCATCCAGGTGGGATGTAGCTGCCATTGTACTCGTTGAGGTACTTGCCAAAGAAGGCTGTAAAAGAGAAAGAAAGTACAGGGTTAAGAGAAATTACCAATAAAGTTTTATTTTCAGCTTTTCTTATAAGATTCTGATATCTGATTAAATGTCCAATAGTGCATGTGAGAAAATGTATCAGGCACATACATTTTTTTGGTTGTCAATCTCTGATTTGGCTTAGCAGCACAGCTTTCTTGGATAGGCTGGGCTGGGAACCAGCTTGTGCGGGAAAAAGGGCTAATCGCCGACTGACGCATCTGTTCGAAAACCACAAGCTGTCGCGGCGCAAAAGACCCCACTGAGCTTCCCCTCCAACGCCTGCCCATCACTCACACAGATACTGGCTGATGGGACATGGCAGTGAGCTGGCACAGTAACCATGTTTGCATTTCTCACAGCAGACAGCCAGGAAGGGTAGTGGAGTGTAGCTTACTGTAAAAATTTACGCTGACTAACACAATGTGAATTTGAGGATAGGTCTGACAGTGACTGACTGAGTCAGTGTGTCTGAAGTGGAACATGGAGTTGGCTAGTGGTAGTGTTTGCGGCTTGCGGGTCACGGGACTACACATACATTTCACTTTGTTTTACCAACCTGTCCTGTAGCCGGTGTTGTTGAGGTAGACAGCAAAGGACCGTGGCTCATGCTGAGCTTGCCAGGAAGGAGAGGAGCAGTTCTCATTGTTGGTGTAGGTGTTGTGGTTGTGGACGTACTTGCCCGTAAGCATGGAGGAACGGGACGGGCAGCACATCGGTGTGGTAACAAATGCATTGGTGAAAGTGGTGCCGCCGTCTTCCATGAGCTTGCGGGTTTTATTCATTACCTGTAGTGAACCTGAGGGAGGAGGTGTTGAGTTCCAGCTGTTAATGTTCAGATCTCAATTGTCAAGAAAATTCGTTGTGTGACAGTTCTAAGTCTTTGCAATAGCAGTAAAGACTGCAACTTGAGCCAAATGAGCACCTATGAGAGATTTTGGACCGACGCTGTCCTCATTGAAAAAACAAATGAGACAATACATTTTGAAAATTTGGGATCAGTCACTCGACAGATTTCCAGAGGATTGGAGACTTATTGCAAAGTTGCATTGAAATTGCCCTTGCAACATTTCATTAAATTGTTCTACTTCAATTCACATTTTCCTTCACATACGGATCAGTTCATTGAGTGTCTCGACTCCATTCTTTCTGAATGCACAGGGAGGCAAAATAATTATCATTCACTCGGTTAGAAGGCCAGATGGCCGCACCGCTTCTGCTTATGTCATGTATTTAATATTTCATGTGTAGAGGAGGATTGTATAAATCTTTGTGCAGATGCAAAAAAAAAGGAAAAATTGAAGATGCAGTATGGAAAGGGAAACAATCACTGAAATCTTCTCAAAAAGGACAATCAAATGACAATATGTAAGGTTAAAAGGGCTGCGGTATTCCCGGAAGACCAAGAGAAGTGCCATTCTTACCCAACTCAACATCCTGGTCATCAGTCATGATGAGAATAATGTTTGGCCGGATGTTTCTGCGGTCTCTCTGGATGCGACCCCTCAGGCCCTGAGCCCTGGTGGTAGTGAAGGCCAAGCTGCCTGGAGCCCAGTCCAAAGACAGCAGGGCCAACAAGGCCAGCCACTGCATCAGCATGATGTCTGAGATGACAGTGCAGGGAATGGATAGTTGGGTTTGAGGGGGGTCCAACAATGGGGTCCAGCCAGGCCGTTCACTCACACCGTATGACTCTCACAGCTGTGGTCGCCTGTGGGGAGACATGCAGAGAAAACATCACAATGAGAATTTTGTTGTGTAAAATAATGAATAATATCATAACCTCAGCAAGGCAGTCAATGAAAAGCATGGATTCCCTCTGGGAATATTGTAGCGTATTTACTGCAGAGAACCTCCCTTCTCTAGTCCTGAATCATACTCAAACCCGGCAGTTTAGCCACTGACAAAGGAGCCAAAAGGATTATTTCAAGCTTTAGCACTTGATGGTCCACCAAGGATAACTCAGCTAATAGTTCCCACATAATGTATGTTGCTTTCAGACTAAAATCAATAGTGTCTCAAACACCAACTGACCTGGAAAAGCAGATCACGACAGCCTGATGAAATAGCGGTGAAGTTGTAGAAACACCAAACTCACCTCAAAGGATTCCACTAGTCTCATTTTCTTGTCTTTTCTCATACTATCCCTGTACTTTTTAGCATTCTTATTATCAGAGCCTCTCTCCTGCATCAGATAAAACACACTTTCACACGAAAAATATCAATCCCTACTATAGAGCTGTTGTTCAGCTAACTGTGCCCAGGCACCGCCATTGGCTATCCTCGCTCAAAACAGCCGCAAGCACTCTCCTATGGCAGCCAATTGCAGACCACCTACCTCCTATCACTCAAAAGGCAACCCCTGGTGAGTCAAGCGTGACACAGGGCCGGTGAGTAGGATGGGACACACTGGGGGGTGGGAAGGGGGTTGGAGCATGGAGGGCAGGGAGAGGGTTCCGCTACATTAACCCCAATGTGACCGTCGCCAATCACAGATTACCATCAGACCATTTTTCAACCTCTTGATCCCTTACAATGTCATGGTTGGCTATATAAGTCTACATATGTTCTTCCCAGATGCCATTGACCAGTGTAAAGTGATATTTACAGAGGAGACATATATCCCGTGCGCTGTTTCCATCCAAAAAAAAAAACCCAACTCATTTACATAAAGGGATTTCAGAATTATCGTACATCTACTTCATAGGTTATACAGTTTACCTTTCACATCAGATGATAATCGAAGTGTACATATTTCAATGTCAAATGCGGTTCTAATTAGCAGGGACCTTGCAGTTACAGTAATATATTAAGACAGATGCTTCAGGGGGAGAGACTGACCATGATGCTGTGATAATGAGGACTCCATCGCGGCCGGTGGAAAAAGGGCCTTACAGACAGCGATCCTGCTGAGTAGCACCATCCTGCTCCCTATTCTGAGTTAATGGACTGAAAACAAATGTCAGGTCTATGACACCTGAGCCTTGTCAAACCCCACTGTGTGACTGAACTCACCGTCTTGTCCACAAGGGTCCAAATCTTAAAAGGCAAAAAGCCAGAGCTGTAACGTGAAAAAAAAAAAAGAAGATCGCTACCAATATGCACCACGTGATGACAGCCAATCTAAAAATACCTTTTCCAGGCGCTAAACGGTTGAATGCGAAGTATTTTGCTTTCAGTTCACTATGCTCATTCAGGCATGAGACTGCACTTTGCTTACTTGGGTGACAGTGGAAGATGATAAATGGATGACAAGATGGTTCCTCTGATAAACTTTTCTGTTGTGCAAGGCCACTGCTGCAGATCAGACCATACATGGTATTCACCCTGGACATGCATATGCAGAACGGGGTTGGTGTGAGTAGAAACAAAACACTTTTTGGATGGCCTTTTCAAGTGGGGAATACTGTGCGGCGGTCGTGACCGCAATTTAAATAAAAATGCACAGAATTAAAATTGTTGGGCGGAATGTGTCACTGCCTAGGCAGTCGTACTGGCGAGTTGCGGTCAGTTTAAGAAGAACGTCAAAAAAGCACCGCAACTCACTCTTGATGCCAGCACAGTTGGTTTACAGGTCAGATTTGATTTTCATTGCGAGGTAGCACTAACCAGGCCTTCATTGGGTTATATGCACGAAAAACCCAATAACCACGTCTTCGAAAAAGAGCACAGAGGATGAAAAGATTCCTATCTGAAAAATCACAAGCCCAATTAAAAAACACAGCCCAATCAAAGAATTGGAAAGAATGAAGAAATTCATCTTCTTAATTCTCAGGTTCTTCCATCTGCTTGCCTATATTTTATCTGACAACTCTGATAAGCGGCGCTTTAGGAAAGTGCTTTTAAGAGGTCTTTGGTCAATGCTGTGTTCCAGACGAGCAGTGTCCAGACCGGCCAGCCCAGTCATCTTGACAGCCCTGTGCAAACATTGGCGTCGTTTGGACAAACACCCCTCCAGTGCAGGGCAGCAAAGTGCACAGAACCTCACAGTGAATTACACACACAACACAAACTACTGTACAAATATACGGTGACACACAGAAACTATTAAGACACAAACACGAAGGTTTTTTTTTTCCGTGAAAAAACACATTCCTGGCAGGAGGGTCCAAAGTCTCCTGCATTAATGGGAAAACTTCCCAGGTACAATACTCGACATAACCTCAATGTAGACAAACTCTTAAAAGTCTCTATTTCTGTCAAGCTGTGAAAGACCTAAAATGAACTGTAAGCCAGTCAGCCAGTTTGTGTAATGTTAGCACCCAGCACGAATTTAATTTTACATGCCAATGGTTCCCTGCAATAGGCTCTTCATGCAACTTGGAGAAGTGGGAAAACAGACAAGAAGGTTCATTGTGGAATGTGATATGAACCTTGTGGTGCTGATGTTGTTCACTGAAAATGGTATCAATAGCGACACTGTCTGAAATGACTGAGATGGCGGGGCTAATAAAAGTGCCACACAAAGCTACCAATGGGTTATTGGCTGAAGTCGTGCACGCAGACTGACACAGGTGCTGTCATGGAGAAAAACCTGCCTCCTCTTGTCCCGTGGGTTACCTCTCATCCTAATTCAATTCCTCCTCCTGCTTCAGTTTCATTCTTAGGTCGTCTGAAGTTCAATTATTAGCAAAACTATTTCGAGCAGCTCTGTGGCGCTTATGGGTCATTTGGCAGCTGTCCATGTCAAATTTGCCTCTCAGAGAATATGCCCCTATCTATTGATGCAGTGTCAATAACACGACTCTTCTTTTACTGCCGCACACAGAACACACAACTGCTAAGTTCAGCGAAGGAAAGGGTGACTGGACTCGGTTGCGGATATTTAAAGTGCTTTTACATCTCATAAAAAAGTCATACCTTGGACGCCGCACAGGTCTGTAAAAACTCAAGACGGATCTAGTGCAAATAATTCAATCCTCACATAACTGCCGAAGGGTAAGGATGACTTTAATTGCTGCAGTATGTGGCGCGGAGGTGGACTGGCAGCGGCCAGATCTACCACATATGAGCATCTGTATACAGTCAAACTAAAAAACCATCAACTTCAGGTACTACTGAAGATATCTTTAGGGACATATCGAAGAAACAGGGGCTACTGAGATGGCATTAGGTTTGTCAATAATAAAACAAATCGATAAATGTATCTTCAAACTATTTACATTACGGACAAAAAGTCTTTCCTCAGTGATGGGGTCCAATGTTGTCAAGGTTCAGCTAGAGAGGAATATCGAGGATGGACAAATAAATGTCCGGGCAATCGAAAATTCAAGATGAGCAGACACCTACGCGAGAACTTTTAGAAAACACCAACATTTCTGGTCTTCTGTTTTGTGATATTTAATTTTGTTTATTTCATTTTCTAATGTAACTTATAGGACACAGCTCTTTCCACCTAGCCCCTTTGGTACATACAGCTTTACGCAGTTATGTGGTACGGCTACATGGACAGCTGCGCTTTGTGCACAGAATAAAGCTGAACATAATAGAGTTGCTGCTTGTGTAACCATCCAGGGTAGTACTGTTTGGCTGGTTGGCAGTTGTGCCCTTGAGTTAGGGCCTCAAACCACACACCCTGCTGCACCCTGACCCTCCTCTGACCCGAGAGGTAATATGGCTTTGATGGCGGCTTGTTTAACCTAACCTCAGCAACCTGAGGCTACCCACACACAGGGGTTAAGAGGGGAAAATCTGGGAGAAGAAAAAAAAAAAAGTGCACAGAGTTAAGCAAAGTGGAAAGAGGGCAACAAAAGTCTGTTAAATCCCTGCATGTGATTGGTCTGCGTGTACAAATTGGCAAAGATGAAGAGGATGGAGCTCGGCGAAGGGTCTCTTCAGTTAGGTGCTGCGATATTTCAGAATGACAGCAGCTTTTTAAAAAAAATTTTGTTTTTTTAATTGCATGCTAACTGAGGAAAGAAAGAAGCCCCCTGCGACTCTCCCAGAAACACCCACCCACACACACAGATACTGGATACAGGTGTCCTTTAAGCATCAACTGATGCATGTTTGGCTAACATACTTTTGGATCTTGTTCAGGTTAACAGATGGAGGTAAAAAGACTCATTTCCAAAACAGGATACTATTGAAACCAAAAACAGTCATCAAGTCCTGCTCAAGTAAAGGTTGTTTGTAAAGAGCCCCTCTATAAAAGGACAATGGCCATAAAGAGCCTAAAATCCCATACATCCTTGTGATTTCTCTTGCTCCCCTTTCCTACTTTTCCAAGGTATCTCTGTCTCGGAAGAAGTGGACAAAAATGCGAATTTAAGTCTAATGACGCAATACGAATTCTGCATGCTGTTCTGTGGCTGCGGGCTGCGAAGCTATACGGCCACAAAACTGCAATGCCCAGTCTACATTTTCCGTCAAGTGAGAAGATGAAACCTTAGCACAGAGATTAGAGAGAGGGCAGATATCTTGGATTTTTCTTCTTCAGAAGAAGGCGGTGGTGCATGCGTTGATAGATGATATTTGCTGTAGATCCGGGGTATTTTTCAGTATACTCCGATTTCTGCCTCTTCATGGTGTGTGTGGGGGGGTGATTATAGCCAGGCCTTAGATTAATATTGAGGCATGTCCAAAAATTTCTGTAATCCAAGGGAATTTGGCCGGTGTGCAGCTGTGAGGACTGACGAGGCCCTTCTACACTGAGAAGTGCCTGTGTCGGGGTCCGCTGTGCCCGCCAGGCCAAGGGCAGCACATTGTACCCACTGAGACCCACCCATTAGCCATACTGAGCACACTGAAGGAGCGCTCTGTATTAATACACTAAGGTGGCTGTGGGTACACACTTGGTAAAGGCTAAAACCGAGATGTTTTTAGACTCTTAACTCTGCTGATTTGCTTGGCCATAATTCCGAAATCGGCGTGGGATCGATAACAAAGTTTCAATGACTCCGAAAAAAACCAAAAACCAAGAGGCGGTGAAAAACGTGACGCGAGCACCGGGAGCGGGTTCGTGCAAAGTTATTATGAAGACACATCTGGTTTACCACATGTGTCAGGGTAGACGGCGGTGGCGTTTTTAATGTGTGGTTAAAATCATTTCTGCTCCGAAAGACTGTGAAAGGTGAATGACTTGCAGTTCACCAGGTGGTCCGCTGGAAGCTTTTGAGGGAAAGGATAAAAAAAAAAACAGAACGAAAAAAAAACAAAAAAAAGCAAGGCCATTTCAGAAATGGGGGCGGAGCTAACGGTATTTATTTGTGTATGTGTGCATACTTGTTCTCCTATCCGAAGGGATAAGTGTAACCAAGTGTTCCTGTCTTGAACCGTGGACTGTATATTTAGATAGAGGTGTTACGCTGGTAACACTGAAAAGTGGGGCTCGGTGGATTCAAAGCCATGTTTACAAAAGTTCTTTATCTCACGAAGCTCGGGAAGCTCGGGAAGGCTGAGTATGTGACTTTTACCTCCAAACCATTCTTTTCTGAAGTGTTTGGGTTTTTCCAAAATATTGATATATTTTAAATAACAGAATTACGGGAATATTTCAGTTATCACAGAAACAATACCAACATGGAATTGTCTGAATTTTCATCCCACGAGACAAGGTTAAATTTTTAGTTGGAAAAAATGAGCTTCCATTCAAGACAGGAAAAAAAAGTAAATAACTCCTCCTTGCTGTGCAATATGAAATATGAAATCACAATATGGGGATCAGAAGCTAGACTAAATGTGTAACATAATCGCGGGGCAAGCACAATCTTTTTAAACTGTAAATCATGGATGGAAACCATTTGCGATAGACTAGCGAAGATGAACGCAACACGGCACGTTTCTATTTTTGGTGCCCACTTTCTTGTCAAAACCCACACCCCACAAGAAGAGATCGGGCTACAAAAGCAGCAAAGACAGTCGGAGCGAAGGAGAGTAAAATGTATTTCTCACTCACGGGTGGCTCTCGTGTCTCTCTTGACATGTCAAATATACCCCAGATAAATGATTTCTTTTACCACAAAAGAGAGCTACGGCTAATTGCGTCAATTGGTTTCCACTGAGGTAATTGTCAAGAACAAAGAGATTGACTGCTTTTCCATGAAATAAGCATGGTGGCATGGCACAAGAGAGAGAGCGAGAGAGAGAGAGAGAGAGAGAGAGAGAGAGAGAGAGAGAGAGAGAGAGAGAGAGAGAGAGAGAGAGGGGGGGGGGGGGGGAGGGATTTAAGAATTGGGGGGTTTTATTTTCTCAAAAAACAGGGTGTTCATCAGTGTCAGGGGCCTT
>CAAKHD010037299.1:3909-54619 GCA_901007705.1 Fistularia tabacaria
CTCCCCTTTAGGTTTTTTTTTTTTGACTTTTTTTTTTTTTTATTTTTTTTTCTCTTTCATTTATCCCTTCTTTTTTTCTGGTTTTTTTTAGTTCTTTTAATTTTTTTTTTTTTTTTTTTTTTTTTTTTTTTTTTTTTTTTTTTTTTTTTTTT
Organism: Fistularia tabacaria; assembly: GCA_901007705.1. Taxonomy (NCBI): domain Eukaryota; kingdom Metazoa; phylum Chordata; class Actinopteri; order Syngnathiformes; family Fistulariidae; genus Fistularia; species Fistularia tabacaria. The sequence goes on from CAAKHD010037299.1 coordinate 4,062, forward strand.
TCAGTTTTTGATTATCCGTGCAGGGGTTTGCTGTATGTGCAGGGGTGGATCGGAGGGGGGCGGCGGAATTGGCCGCTCTCGCTTGTGTGTAGGTGAAGGCGAGGAGCTACTTCCTCGGGAACTTCTCGAGCGCCGGCAGTATGCATTTCTAAGTCTCCCACACAACGCCGACGCCGCGTGGCAAAGAAGCATGAAATCCATCATTTGTTCCATCCAGAACGTTCCAGTAAACCTCTCGTCTCCTGCTTCTCCAGGTCCGAAGCTCCTATCCTGACTGAACGATGCCGCTGAGATGACCTGCGCGACCTCCGCTCCTCCGAAAGATCATCCTGCGATCCGGAAGCCTGCGCGTGATCCCAAGGGGGCATGGTGGGCGGGTTCAGTTAATGGACGGGTGATGGTGTCCTCCATCATCCTACTCCAGCAGTGACACAGCCCCGCCGCCGTCCCTTCCGCGGCGTCAGTGTGTGCCGGAGGTCCGAGGCCCCCCTATTCCTCTGCCATGGTGACATAAGCGGCGCTGCAATATGAGGGAGAGCCAACGCCAGACCGTCTCATTTCTTTCCCCCGTAGCTGCTGCAGCCGCTACCGTGACACCTCTGTTATTTAGCTCCTTAAAAAGACTGACTCTGTCGTGAGCGACCCGTCGCCCGTCCCCCACCCGCACCGAGAGGAGCCGTCCCCAAAAGGCGTGTTGCTGGGCCTGCTGGGCGGAGTGGCGTGGCAAGAGACGATGCTGGGATGTGTGACTCGCCTCCGTCGGCTGGTCCGTCTCCTCCCTCTGCAGACCTCCCTCCTCCTCCTGGTTCTCTTCTGCACCGTCAGCGTCTTCATCTCTGCCTACTTCCTCTATGGCGTCAAGCGGGAGCAGGAGCCGACGGGAGGGGGCGTCTCCGGGGCGGAGGGAGCGTCGGCCGACTCGGACGACCTGAGGGTCACTCCGTCCCGGCTGCTGCCGTTGCGCAGCGTCTCAGGGGGCCCCGGGGCCGATCCGGGAGGGGCCAGGACCGACCCCGTGGTCCTGGTGTTCGTGGAAAGTCAGTATTCTCAGCTGGGCCAGGAGATCGTGGCCATACTGGAGTCCGGACGCTTCCGGTACCGGACGGAGATCTCCCCCGGGAAAGGCGACATGCCCACGCTGACAGACAAAGAGAGAGGGCGTTTCACCCTGGTGATCTACGAGAACATTCTCAAGTACGTCAACCTGGACGCCTGGAACCGAGAGCTGCTAGACAAATACTGCGTGGAATACGGAGTGGGCATCATCGGCTTCTTCAAGGTCAGGACAACACGACAATGTGCCTCCCGCTCTCCTCTCACTTACACCTTCTGCCCTGTCCATCTGTCTCCGCCGTCTCTAAGGAGATGGCTTTCACAGGGTCGGTTCAATATCACTCAGCCCCACCGCGCCATTTCTCTCAGGTTCTATCTATCATCTTGCAGTCCGATCTTCTTTTTCCATTTTCGTTTTACCAGCCTCTTGTTTTCTTTTCCTCTCCCATGGTTTTAGTTTCTCCAAAGCATTCATCCTTCAGCTCACCGCCTTTTTTTTTTCTTTTTTTTTGTTATTGTTGTTTCTTTTTTTTTCTTTTTTCTATCTCTCAGTAAATCCACAGCTCGGTCTTTTTTGCCCAAAGCCAGCTTTCGGGTCTTGTGATTTTTAATCACCTCATCTTAAGACAAGGAGAGATCATTGAAAGACATCTGGAGGCCCGGGGAGCGGCGCGGCGATGTGAGGGGGTGAAGGTGAAGAAAGCCCGGCGGGATTTATCAGTTATTGGAAGAGGAGGGCAGGGGTGCGCATCTGAACACGCTCCTCCTCTAAACTGATATCACTTTTGCCGTAATTTTTATTTTATTTATCTTTTTACAGTGGATTTAGTTCATGGCATGTGGACCTGGTATATCGACCAACATATGAGTGCATCGCCAGACAGATGTTTTTCAGCTCTTAAAAAATATCACCTATTATTGTTTATTCAAGGTCAACAGGTGTCTTATAATTAGTCTGAAATTAAATTAAAAAAAATCTTCTTCTTTTTTTTTTTTCGCCTGAAAATAAGAAGTGTTTCTATTAGCTAAAATATTTGTTTCTTCTATTCCATCCTAATGTATTCGAGGGGATTTCTTTATTGTCCCTGAGCAGCGTGGGGTCACTTTTTTTGGAAAACGGTGAGTTCTTAGGTTACAGGATCACGGGTTAACAGCCGGCTGAGCTTTTGATTACATTTACTTGTTAAACTTTCTCTGTTTTCGTTTTCTTTTTAACAAGAAACAACATGTTGTGTTCGATGATAGCGCCACTTCTCATTTTTCAGAATTTTCTTCTTCATTTATTTTCATATTTAAAGAAAAACAATGTTAGACTCTGACTCACACAAATGTAACCGCATGGAATTCTGTTAAATTTTTGCTGGAAACCCTTCAAGGTGATAATATTGAAACAATGCATTTTACATCAGCCTCTTTCATAAGATAGCTTTCAACAGCGGAGCAGAGCTGTGTTATAATAACAGCATGATAACCCATCGCAATCCGTCTTATGTTTCCTCAGTGCACACACACGCACAGCACCTATGCATTTCATCAAAGCATAGCTGATAATCAGAGAGGACATGTCATAAACAAAACTTTAAAGAAGTCAAGAAATTCTTGCACGGTTGTGAGATGATGATTCAGTTGCAGACAAAGTGGTACTTTAGGAATCAGATTCAACCTCTCAAGACCCGGTAACGTGGGTGGATATCACATTTTGGGTACATTTTTCTTTTTCTTTTTAAATGTGTCATTAATTCAGACCCGAGTGTCATTGTGTTTCTCAATAACCACTCGAGGTCTGGTTTTCATGAGCCCAAATAGCAGAGAAATTAAAAGTGCTCACCATTGTAAGGTGGGATGTCTGAATATGAGACAATCCATACAGGAATATTGAGGTCAAAAGTACAAAAATATCAAAATAAATGGGACGACATTATTCATTTTAATATAAATATGGATAAATTATATATTCTCATATCAAAATTACTTTTAATAATGTTTTTTTTTCTTTTTAGATGAATGGCATTTGCGACCACCATCAACAATTCTAATTAATTCACAGATTAATATGATTTTATTGGGAAGTGTTGAAGTCATATTTTTTTAAATTAAACCCAAACATAGAATTGGTGCCTGATAAATAGTCTCAAACTAACATTCGCTATTTTCGATTTTAAAAAAACTGAGTTCGGTCAACTTGTCCATTAGCCTGGGAGTTTGGTGTCGAGGGCATCTGAATGTTGTCTCTTATTTCCAAGAAGCCGTCGCGATTCACATAGCTTCAAAAAAATAAAAGAATTGAAGGGAGAGGTCAAACGAGGCTGCCGCACGGGCGTCAGAAACCCGGTGAACCCGCCTGAAACGCCTTCGAGAGCAGCCGATTCCTTCTGGTCTTTGTTGGCGGACTCAGCGGGGAGGGTTTATTCGCCTTGACTTCCGTCTCAGCTCGCCGCAGATCGAGCGTAGTGACATGTCTTGACGTTGGTTGCCTGAGGTTATTTTTCAAGATTGGATTTTTTTTTATTTTTTTTATTTTGAAACCCGTATGCAATACTTCCTTCAGGTGTGTGACGAACCTGCCTGCTCTCTGTCTCTGTCCATCAGGCCAATGAGAACAGTCTGCTCAGCGCGCAACTGAAAGGCTTCCCTCTCTTCCTCCATTCCAACTTGGGTCTGAAGGACTGCACTGTCAATCCCAAGTCGCCGCTCCTCTTCATCACCCGCTCGGGTCAGCCGCTGCCGGGCCCGCTCCCCGGGGACGACTGGACCGTCTTCCAGTCCAACCACTCCACCTACGAGCCCGTGCTCCTGGCCAAGACCCAATCGTCGGAGAGCGTGGCATCGATGGGGCAGAACGCCGCCCTCCTGCCGTCGGTGGTGCAGGATCTCGGCCTCCACGACGGCATCCAGAGGGTCCTGTTTGGGAATAACTTGGTGTTCTGGCTGCACAAGCTGGTTTTCGTGGACGCCGTGGCTTTTCTGACCGGGAAGAGGCTCTCGTTGTCTCTCGAGCGCTACATCCTAGTGGACATCGATGACATCTTCGTGGGCAAAGAGGGCACGCGCATGAAGGTGCCCGACGTAAAGGTGAGCGTCGCAGAGGGTGATGGCAAAATAACATCCTCCGGCCCAATGCCTCAACCGCCTCACGAAATGTGAGAGTTCCCTCAGCGTCACATACTGACGCGTTAGACACCCCCCTTTTCAACGAACCTGGAGCGTCATTTTCACATGTCTACGTTCGGTTGCCGCGTCACAGGAGGAACCCGATTTGTCATTTACAACAGAAATATGTGGAAATTACAAACTCCGCTTTTATTTAGGTTCGGTTTAGAAATAGTAGACATGACGCTCTAGGTTCTTAAGAAAAAATTACAAGAAAGGGTTGTCTAATGTGGAGAACCGTCTATTTTCAGGTGCGGCGACAGTGGAGGAACGCCATTTCTCAATGGCAACAGAAATATGTGGAAAATAAAAATTCTATCTTCGTTGTCGAAGAGGCACGCGCATGACGGCTCCCGACGTAAAGTTTAGCGTTGCGGAGGGAGACCGTAAAACAGCATTCCCGATGCGTTAACCGCCTGGCGAAATCTGAAAGTTCCTATGTGTCACATACCGACGCATCAGGCACCCCCTTTTTGATGAGCCTGGAGCTTCACCTTTAGATTCCGATGTATAGGTAGACATGACACATCAGGTTCGTCAAATGAAAATTGCATGAAAGTGGTGCCTAATGCAGAGAACCGTTTCTTGTTGAGTGCGGTGTCAGCGGAGGAACGCGATTATATCATTTACAGCAGAAATATGTGGAAAATGCAAACGACATCTACGCGTGGAAGAGGGTGCGCGCAATAAGGCTCACTCCCAATGCGCCCAACCGCCTGGCGAAATGTGCATTAGGCACCCCCTTTTTCGATGGATCTGGAGCTTCACTTTTAGACGTCTACTTTCGAGCGCGGCGTCAGTGAAGGAACGCGATTTGTTATTTACAACAGAAATATGCGGAACATACAAATGACACCTTCTCGTGGAAGAGGGCGCGCGCACGAAGGCGCCCGACGTAAAGGTGAGCGTTGCGGAGGGAGATCACAATGCGCGCCCATTTCCTCCACCGGTAGTTCTCAGCCATCTGTTTTCGCCGACGACTGCCAGTCATTTCAGAACCCCCGTCTTCTCCCTGCTCTTTTCCCTTTTGTCCCAGTAGGCTGCTCAAAGCTGACAGGCCCCAATGCTCACACTGTCACAGAAACTCCACAACAATGAATATTTCAGGGGCCCAGAGACACACAAAGAATGTTGAAAAGCTCCTTAGTTTTGCGTCTCCTAAGAGTAGACACCCCTCCACACCCACACACACACACACACACACACACACACACACACACACACACACACACACACACACACACACACACACACATTGGTGAAGACGCACGTATTGGAGGCATAAGATACAGAAAAAGTTATGGTGGATCCATCACTACGGCGTGCTTTTAGTAACAAATCACACCCTGACGAGATAGAGAAATCTGAGCCTGCGCGCTCGCCTGCCTGTGTGCTAGTGTGCGCGCAAGCGTGTGTGTGTGTGTGTGTGTGTGCAGGGACTCTCATCCGGCGAGCAGATCAAATGAGACAAACACCCGAATCAGAGGAGAGCGAGATATCAAAAGGAATGAAGGAGAGGAGTGAGCCAACCGGGAGTGGATGTTAGATGTTTACCGAAAAAAAAGAAACTTGCGGAATGAAATATGGATGCGGCCAAGGCGTCTCGGCGTTCGTGCCTCCACATTTATGCGCCTGTCCGCCGGCGTGCGCGCGTTTTTGTCTGTGTGCGTGTACGTACATATACTCACTTGCCGTTCCCCCTGCTGTTCCAGGCGCTGCTGGAGACACAGAGGGAGCTGCGCACCCATGTGCCCAACTTCACCTTCAATCTCGGCTTCTCAGGGAAATTCTTTCATGCTGGTAAGAGACGTCCTGCGAAGAGAACTCCGCTCGCCGGTAACTCGAGACATAAAAACGCTCAGCCTTTCTGAGATTTTTTTTTTTTTGAGCCTAAATGTTTTAATTCCTCTCCTTCTGCACCCCTCGGTATTTCTCTTAGCCTCCCCGCTACCTTCGCATGTCACCATTTTGAGCTAAATTGTCGCTATTCGGCTGGTCTTTTTTCGCCGACGCCATATTTAATGCCCGCGTCCCCGCCGGCAGGATCGGATGAAGAGGACCTGGGAGACGACCTGCTGCTCTCCTACGTCAAGGAGTTCTGGTGGTTTCCTCACATGTGGAGCCACATGCAGCCCCACCTATTCCACAACCAGTCCGTGCTGGCCGAGCAGATGCTGCTCAACAAGAAATTTGCCATGGTGAGGAGAAAACAGGGGCGGGTGTGTGGGGTGAGGGTGGGGGAGTAGGGTTCAATAAGATCTTAATTTGAAAAGCTGTCAGTCAAGCGACGGATCTCGTGAGTTCCACTGCAATCGGAGGTGTCTTAGCCTGTCCCCGCTCAAACCTTCAGACTAAAAGGTGTTGGTTTTCATGACCTGCGGTTGACATTCTTGGATTTTATTAGCTCAGACTTTAAAAGTCATTGGGATAGTTGCCAGTTTCTTAAGATTTTTATAATGGATTTTTTTTTTTTTCTTTTTTAAGTCCGTAATCACTTTGTGATTAAACTCAAGCCTTAACTATTTATTATGACCCCAAACCTCTGGTTCCTTCAGGACTTCCGATAATGTTATTTTATCCCGGAGGCAATTAACGGTCGAGCTGAAGTGTCAAAAGCAGCTTTTGGACAGAAAAGTTTCTAAGAGCTGTCCAGTCGGAAATTGCTTCCAGGAAGTACCCTGCCCCGAGGGAACTTTTTTAGTTTTCCATTCTCACTGGCAGTAAAGGACCACGGACGCAAGCAACACAGCGTTTCTGTTCAGCATGGCAGGAATAATAACCACGGACGATCAAATGGGTTTAGGTGTTTTTAATTGCTCCCCGCGATGCTTCTTGGTGTGAAAAACCCCACCGGTGGCAAAAAAAAAAAAAAAGTTTGCATTCTGCCGTCGGTCCGTTTCTCCCTGGTTTTGTCCATTTTGTCGCAAGGGAACCAGACCACCAGTGATCACGGTAGATGTTAAAAATGGCCTACCTTAAGAAGCGTCAGGTAAGGGACGTGGCTTTTGAGTTCCACCAATCACCGAGCCTCTACGTCTCTGGTTCCTGGTTTCGATGGTACCATGAAAGGACCCTGCCTTGGAGTAGGAGCGAAACATTTCCAGGAACTGTGAGGTCCAAGGTCTCTGAATGGCAGGTTCCTGAAAAGGTTCTGAAACTAAAAACATCAGAAAGTGAATGCAGAGAAAATAAAAGAAGGCGGGTATTTAAGACTCGTAGCGGCGAAAAGTTATGTAGGAGTCACCGAGGCAGTTTAAAACTGTCCAGGTGTAGACATCCTTCAAAGGACTTCAATGCAATTCATCCCGAAAGCAAATCCCCCCCAAAAAATTGCTTGTAAGTTCAATCGCACAAACAAATCCCTGGCGTCCTCCCATCCTGGCTGTGCGAGCAGCCGATCGCGACCCCAACACACAAAGCGGCCGTTTGTCGAACAGATGTCTTTTTATTCATTTGCATCTGCGTGACACAAAAAAAATAACAAAAAGAGAGAGACCATGGTAATTGTGTTGTTTTTTTTTTTAAATGATAACAGTAGGGCAGCTCCCTATCCGGACAGCTTATTTAATGAATATATTTTATTTTCCCATTCATTTTCAGTCTTTTTTTATGCCAGTTTTTCTTCGAAATGACAGCATTAAAATTGATTATCTACACATGGGTAATCCAAATATTTCTTAATGGGATATTTGAAACCTCATTTTACTGGTTTATTATTAATTAAAAGGCCGTGTCTTCCTTGTCTTCAAACCTTTTCTCAAAAAAAAAAACAGGAGCACGGTATTCCGACGAACATGGGCTACGCGGTGGCGCCGCACCACTCCGGCGTTTACCCCGTCCACATGCAGCTGTACGACGCCTGGAAGAAAGTGTGGGGCATCAAGGTGACCAGCACAGAAGAATACCCGCACCTGAAGCCCGCTCGCTTCCGGCGAGGTTTCATCCACAGCGGCATCAGCGTAAGAAACACCTCCAGGGCCCTTCTCCGGCTCCTTGATGTCCGTTACCTTTTCAGTCAATACCCTTTTTTGAGGCTATCTTCTCCACATACCCCCTCCGTCCTTCATTTATTAATGATCCGTGTCTCCCGTCTCCTCCAGTCATTTTTGTTTTTGTTCATCCCTGTCAAGAGCACCGAGCTCCTTTCCTTTTTTTCCCCACCTTCTTTTCTCCGCCCTGCTCTCCCCAAAGATCCCGAGCAGACGGGAGATTTCTTTGCGTCACTGAGCACCGAGGCTACGAAAGTCCAAAGAAAGGCAAATAACCTCATTAGATGTGCCGGCCTGAATTATTCCTCTGCAGAATGGTAATGCAGTCAAGTGAATTTGTCTTGCGTGAGACACTTGTCAGAGGGGGAAGGTCTCGGCGGCGTAACGAAGAGTGACATCTCTGGCAGCGGCACCGCGAGCGTAGACGCGCGGCGGCCGATCGCTTAAATGTCAACACCTGGAGAAAAAAGAAAAAAAGAAAAAGCGGCCGCACTTCATTCTCCAGTTCTGAATAATGTGGTTTTCGAAAGCGGAATTTGAGTCCAGGGGAGATTACATGCAAGAAGTTCAAAAAGGGAAAAAAAAAAAAAAAAAAGGGGGGGTGGAGGGGAGGGTGAGAGAAATCCATTTCTCTCCCCGGATTGACCTTCAAGCGCTGATAGGAAGCAGCGCCGCCCCGGGCCGGCTCCTTTTTTGTAAAAAAAAAAAAAAAAAAAAAAAAAGAAGAAGAAGAAGAAAAAAATTGGCATTCAGGCGGCGTGTGTGGTCTCAGCTCTGTCCCCCATCCTTGAGATACCGTGGTCTGAATGGACCGCCTCCGCTGCTTACCGATGATTGATATTCAGTTCCCCAGACACTCCAGACTGTAAACGCATTTCCATGAATTTCCATATAGAGTCGGCGCGAATAAGAGGTTTGCTTTTGCTCGATGAGCTGCATAATATGAACGTTATTGAGAGCAAACAATGTGCGGGGTAAACGCCTGGAGTAGCGACTGCCCTGTGCGTTTCCCTCCTCTCAGCGGAGGGCTGATGTGTGCGTGTGTGTAATTTCACTGTTTATATCACAGGTGCTGCCCAGGCAGACGTGCGGCCTTTTCACACACACCATCTTCTACAAAGACTACCCAGGCAGTCCTAACGAACTGGACAAGCTCATCAACGGAGGGGAACTCTTCCTCACTGTCCTGCTGAACCCAGTGAGTCTTTTTTTTTTTTATCTCGCCGCGTAAAGTTTTAAGGGAGGCTCGAAGACGGCCTCCTTCCAGCGTGCAATTTTTGTGACGACAACAATTCCGATTGTATTTCTGTCGGGGAAAATAAAATAGAATATGCTCTTAATCATCCCGCAATGGGGAAATTTCAATTGGAAATGAACTACAGGGAGTAAATCATATAAATATAATATAAATATTATTAGACTAAATAATACTTTTTTTTTTAAATATCAATAGTGTTGTGCAAAAAATGGAAGCTAGCAGCAGATGCTTACAGCAGCAACACAACTGAAATGTATGGATGAGTGGATTCATGAATGAATGAATGAATGAATGAATGAATGAATGACTGTGAAAATATATTATTTTCCTGGTAAAAAAACAAACAAACCACATCTAAACCCTGGACAAACCAGATGTCTTTCGTTTCTGTGTTCGTTTTGTTAGATCATATGTACGTTTCAGCCGTCTATTTCGAACGAAAGCGTCGAATGTTCGGAGTATCTCGAATTTTGATATTACATTTTCTGTTCCTTCTTCCAAGGCGTACTCATGCTTAAGCAAGCACCGCCCCATCTTGTCACCATAGTGTGTCCACGGTGTGTTCATTTTTCTATGATACACTTTTGTGTATCGTATAAACTCTAATGAGTTTGGGCAGCATGGGTGGCATAAACACCCAAAGATTAAACATTTCTAAATAAACTCTACGGTTGTATGATAAACTGTGCATCTGTAATTGCATACAGATGGCTGTACATAGAAAATATCGGCCCAATTTTACCGTGGGTGAATACAAAACTGTACATATTAATGACGCGCTGAGAAAATTTGTGCATCAATAAATAGCGTAAACAGAAATACACGCTATTCAGATTACATAAAGGGAGCATTAAGAAAGCTGTTTATATGCGTGAATGTTTCGTCTCTTGTTTATATCTTCATTAATGTGACCTACTGGAAACCCTCGTATCATATTTTAATAGGTTATTTCTGTGCGTTGAATAATCCATGCCAGTCCGGCGCCCTGCTGCTGACTTTATTTCCCGCTCACTCCCTCTCGCCCCCCTTTCTCTCCTCCCCCCAGATCAGCATCTTCATGACCCATTTGTCCAACTACGGGAACGACCGCCTGGGCTTGTACACCTTTAAAAGCCTAGTGATGTTCGTCCAGACGTGGACAAACCTGAAGATGCAGACCCTGCCGCCGGTGCAGCTGGCCCAGAAATACTTCAGCCTCTTCCCCTCGGAGAGAGATCCCCTCTGGCAGGTGTGAGCAAGATGTCGGTGATGAGGAGTTTAATTTAAATATTAAACAAGTTTGGGCTTTTGCTTTTTTTTTTTTTTTTTTTTTTTTTCGCGAGGCACCGGCGTTCAATTTTCTCCTCGGTAATTAGGCCTGTTTTTCCGGCACACATGCAAATTGTGTTTGTCGAACACACAAAATAAAAAGAAATACTAAGACAATACAAGTAGAATAAATTAAAAATTTCAAAACAAGTCTTTCATTGAAGACACTTGCTATTCTATTTGACGCACCAATTTTATGTGTTCAATCTTAAAGTTTTAGAGAATTATGTCTGACATTTTAATTAGGCTTTTTTTGAAATCTCTTGGTTTTTTGTTCGCGGTTGCAGGATCCTTGTGAGGACAAAAGGCACAAGGACATATGGTCCAAAGAGAAAACATGTGACCGCTTTCCCAAACTGCTGGTCATCGGGCCTCAGAAGACAGGTGAGCTGCGGCACTTGAACCCCCCCTGCAGGATGCCGTTTAAAGTAAACCCCTAATCTGGTTTTGCCGAGACCTTTGGGAGCCCCTTTGTTTAGGAGCAACCGGCCTACGGTTGCTGCTCAAATGTACAAGGATCCGAGCTGAAGCTAGCTCGTTTTTCTGTTTTTCTTGTTGTTGTTTTTTTTTAGGCACAACGGCACTCTACCTGTTTCTGGGCATGCACCCTGACCTGACCAGCAACTACCCCAGCAAGGAGACCTTTGAGGAGATCCAGTTCTTCAACGGGCATAACTACCACAGGGGCATCGACTGGTAAGAAATCCCGATCTCAAAACGCATATCATTACTTCGAGTGGTTGAAAACACATCAGAAACCCTGGTTTATGACTGGGCATCTCGACAGAGTCATAATATTTTGGCGTCAGGTTTTACTGATTTGTTTTCACCCATCCAGATGTCAAAATAATTGTCCAAAAGTAGGCAAGAAAACACATTTCACCGAAGCACCCCAAAGGTTCTCGACTCTCCAGTGAACAAAAAAACCCGTGCTGGAGGCGCGCGGACTGTGTGTGTGTGTGTGTGTGTTGGTGGGGTTTTTTTGTTGTTTTTTTTTTTTTATCTTGCTGCCGGCGAGGTGAAACCTCCAAATTTGTGATGAAATATATTTCAAAACAAGGTTGGTAAAAAAACGAGCTATCTGATCCGCCAGGCAAGCGGCAGCTTCTAACTGTAAGGGTAGCTGTTTGATCCCTGAGGTTGCTCCCGATAGCCTGGTCAGAGTATTCGGTGTGTGTGTGTGTGTGTGTGTGTGTGTGTGTGTGTGTGTGTGTGTGTGTGTGTGTGTGTGTGTGTGTGTGTGTGTGTGTGTGTGTGTGTGTGTGTGTGTGTGTGTGATAGAATTGGTGAATATAATCCATTGTAAAGCGCTCTTTAAGTTGAGACCATTGTACTTATTTCTCAGACAATAAACCGTCCAACCAACCTGGAAATTACTTCCCCTCTTTTTGTCGTTGACGTCGGTCCATTTATTGCATAAAATTTTCATTCGGTTACGGATTGAAACATCAAAATATCAACCTTTTTTTCCCCTCATTTTACAAAAAAAAAAAAAGCAACAGCTTTTATCACGCTGACAATATCAAGCACAAACAAAAGCTGTCGAGGGAAAAGTGCTCACACGCTCAGACTCCGTTTTATACGTTGGCGATATTCCGTTTATATCTTGACTCGCTAAAAGAGAGATTGAATGCTTTGTGTGTCCTGAATGTAGCATCGTTTTGTAGCATATGGGTTGCGGCTGTGCTTTCGTGACTCAAATTCTACAGCAAATGGTTCAATGATGGCTAAATAAACATAGCAGATTGTTTGGATTTCTTCAAAACAATGAAGATGGCGGCAGAGGAACAGGAGGGGCAGGGGGTTATCAATTTATGCAGATTTAGTGACAAATTGCATGTTGAAAATGCAAATGGCCGCGCACGGGGGGGGCGGGGGGGGGCGCCTCCGCAAGAAGACAAATCAAGTCATCGATGACATTTCAGGGAGCAAAACAAATACACTAATTAGCATGTATTCACAATGAGGAGGTTGTTTTTCTTTTCCAAAACCATCATGACAATAGCCGTGACGATAACGTCATAGCACCTGAAAAGAACAAGAAAAGAAAAAGGCAACATACACTCTGCAGGCCGGGATCGTGTGCATGAGTGGGCTGCTCGGATATCAACACCGAATAGCCTTTCTTGTATTCCTGAGGGGTGCCCAGGCTGCGGCGTTAAGGCGAGCACCCACACAGAGAACCAAGAACTCTGACCACATCAGCTCATGACTGTGACATTTCGTGTGTGTGCTTTTTTTTATTTTTCCAGGTACATGGAGTACTTCCCCCTGCCCTCTAACACCAGTTCAGACTACTACTTTGAGAAGAGTGCCAACTACTTTGACTCGGAGGTGGCAGCCCAGAGGGCCGCAGCGCTCCTGCCCAAAGCCAAGATCATCACCATCCTCATCAACCCGGCCGACAGGGCGTACTCCTGGTACCAGGTGTGTCCTTCGAAGCCACGTGTCAGAACAGGTGGCACTTTGACAGGGTTTCTCCGAGCCCTTCCATTCGTATCCGGCCGCCCTTGTCTCCTCAGACTGTTGTATACCTTTTGAAAATTACATTTATATTCATATAAGGGGTTATAGTATGGTAGAATACATCCCATTTTTCCACCCCAGGCCAATGCTGTAGCTCCTGTACGTCTGCTATAAATAAAATAATAATATGGAATGTTGTTTTTTAATGATGGGCGGCACATACGATAACATAACATAACATAACATAACATGACGGGCGGCACGGTGGCGCAGTGGTTCGCGCTTCAGCCTCACAGCACGAAGTGTACGTTGGTACGATTCCGACAGGGGACCTTTCTCTATGGAGTTTGCGTGTTCTCCCCGTGTCTAAGTGGGTTTCCTCCCACTGTCCAAAAACGTGCAGCAGGTTCATCGGACAATTGGGAAAATTGCTCCGAATGAGAGAGTGAATGGTTGTCTGTCTGTATATGTAGCCCTGCGATTGACTGGCGACCAGTCTACCCCACCTCTCACCCGATTACAGCAAGTATAGGCTCCAGCATCCCCCGCAGCTCTAAGTAGGAAAAGCGGCAGACGATGGATAGATTTTTTTTATTGTTTTAAAATGATTAGAAATGGCCTTTTTGCTGATTTCTCTTTTGGAAAATTCATTCATTCATCCATTTATTCTGACAACTCTCATGCATCAACTAAAATAATGCAAGAAACCCCATTGAAATCCAAAAAAGAAAAAAAGCACCCACAGCTCTAACAGAAATACCAAAAGAAATTGCAGATTAATGAGAGGATGAATGGTTGTATGTTTCTGTATGATGTGTGAATGAGAGGATGGAGGGTTGTTTGTGTATTGACATATGAGTGACAGGGTGAATGTGTGTATATCTCTAGATGACATGTGAAAGGTTTTATGTTTCTAAAATACGTGTGAATGAAAATGTGAATGGCCTTTTATTTCTAAAATGAGAGGGTGAATGGTTGTATGTCTCTTTATGACATGTGAATGATCAAATTTTTCGACACGAGGCCTTACGATCGACTGCCGACCGGTCCAGGGTGAACCTATGATACCTATGATAGCTGGGAAAGGCTCCAGCCCCCCCCCCCTCCACACACACACACACGTAGGATAAGCATGATAGATAATGAATGAATGAATGAAAAAATAGGCAAGTAACTGCCTCCAAGTTGGGGCTCAATCATAGATCATATATTTGGTGTCGCTTGTCTGAGACTCCACCCCAACGTGACCCGTCTCTCCCATGTCACAGCACCAAAGGGCCCACGACGATCCGGTGGCGTTGAAGTACTCCTTCCACGACGTCATCACCGCCGGACACGGTTCCCCCGTCAAACTGCGGGTCCTCCAGAACCGATGTCTGGTGCCGGGCTGGTACGCCATCCACCTGGAGCGCTGGCTCAACTACTACCACTCCAGTCAGGTACCTAGGCAGGATGCGTGTGTCGTGTTGTTGACTCCGCCAGGGAGCGCTTCTTATTTCACTCATGTCAGGCGCTATTAACTCACCCTGCGCTTTAAATTAAGTTTCATGGTTGGTTGGAGGGCGTTTCAGTAATTAAGGAGGTTTAATTCACTCCTATCGTGTCTCTTCCTGGAAAGAGCTTTCAATCCTTATGACAACAGCAAAATTGGTGAGAAGCGGGACGGTAAATATCAAAAGTCCGCGAGCCGCGTTCGCATTCTGACGGGAGCTTGGTTTGTTCCCCAGTTGTTAGTCTTGGACGGACAGATGCTAAAGACGGAACCTGCCTCAGTCATGGACAAAATACAGAAGTTTTTAAGCTTGGCCAACGTCATCAACTACCACAAGATCCTAGCGTGAGTGTCCACCTTCATATTCCTTCATCAGTACATGAACATTCATTAAACTTCAATGAAAATTATTGTACATTATGACTGCCCTTTACGATCCATTATCAAGTTAGCAGATGTTAAGAAAAATAAATATTTACTGTAAATGTACTTTCATTTATTTTATTTATTTATTTCTTGCTATGAAATCCACAGGTTATAGTGGTTGCTGTTTGGAATGTACATATTTAAATAGCTGAACAGATTCGGCCAGATGTGCTTCCTGTGGGTTCTTGGTGATGAGGGCAAAATTAGCGCCAGCGGTTCAGAAAGGCCGTGTCGTGTATTGGAAAAACGGGGAAAATAAAGGAAATCTGCAACATCATCACCATCAAAATGCATCATTTCAGTAATTACAGATATTTCTTCGCACTTGATTGGGTTGAAGTGTACGCTCACCCAAAGTGAATACACTCAGGCCGGGCACATTTGGCTGTGGCCGGGAATGTCTTTGTGTTTCCCCCACATTCCCAGTTTTAATTTGATTGAATATGTTGGGGTCTCTGGTTTCATATACCAAAAAAAATGGTCAGTAGACATCCAGAAACTCCAGGTTATTTCAGTTCTATATCACATGTACTGTACAGGTTTGACCCCAAGAAGGGCTTCTGGTGTCAGCTGCTAGAAGGGGGGAAGACAAAATGTTTGGGAAAAAGTAAAGGACGGAGATACCCTGACATGGACCCTGAGGTATGATTATTTGGATTCGATTAGCGGCCAACACTTCCAACCTTTCGGGTGTTACTTTTTCTTAATCCTTCTCTCTTTCGTGTACCCCAGTCCCAGGCGTTCCTCAGGGAGTACTACCGGGATCATAACATTGAGCTCTCCAAGCTGCTCTATAGAATGGGTCAGCCGCTGCCCAGCTGGCTCAGAGAAGAGCTGGTCCACACCAGGTAGCAGAACCCCGCAGGAGGAGACCGCAGGTCCATTCGTCAGACCATCCCCCGGGCCCCCCTTGCAGGTGGAAGCTGACGGTGGCCCCACGATGTGTTGGAGGTGGCGCGAGGTGTTGGCATCGATGGATATACATCGGGAAGAGAGTACGGGACTCCCCGATCGGTTGACAACTGAGGACAGTGAGCGAGAAGAGAGCAACTTTTGTCGCTAGCAAGCAGCTGATGGGACCCTCCTCCCCCTCCTCCTCCTCCTCCTCCTCCTCCTCCCCCGAAGCTTGGAGTTGCCGTCACACCCCCAGTGCAGGACAAACCAGGGACAGCCGGCCCAAATCAGGGCCTTACCGGGGCACTTCAGAAGAAGAAGGGAAGGCTAGGCGACATACAAGAGGGACTTACCTTGTGGTTGTTGTTTTTTTTTTTGTTTTGTTTTGTTTTGTTTTTTTGGGTTTTTTTTTATCGGTGTCACTGCTCTCCATCACTACGACTTCTTCCGTGCATGAACTTCATTGTGAAAACGAAAGAGGGTTTTCAGAAAAAGCAGTCATAGCATTTTTCAGCTCTGGGAAACAAGCGCGAGGAACGAGTACACACAGAAGACGCGCTCCGTGTGGGAGTCGCGACGTTCAAAGCACATAAATATTTGAGTCTGTAGTTGACAGTCGGACTGACAGAGAGACATTTGCTGCGAATGCCTTTGATAAGTGAGTACTTTGTATAAGGTAATGGGACATCTGGAGTCTTGACTCAGGCTGCATGTTGTAGCCTCACTCGATAGGCCTTGGTAGATTCTAGTTATCGCATTTACAAGTGCCAGGACAGAATTTTCAATAAATATTACCATATGAACTTTTGAGGGTTCTTTTTTTTTTTGTTTTTTTTTTGGTTTGTTTTTTAAGATGTGTGTTTTATTTCTCTTGCGTTAACAGTTCTGTAATGCTCTTGGCAATGCATCGTTGTAGAATGTACCAAAACCTTTTTAACACCTTTTTAGTTGAGATTTTTTTTTTTTCCTACAGGACAGAAGGCCCGCTGTTTGGTCATTTCAATCGCGGCCGAAACTGACTAGAACACAGGTAAGGATTTTTTTTGTTTGTTTGTTTTGTTTTTGAAAGCACAATATCGAGGTACTCGAGTGATCACCGATTCTAAATATACAGGCTACTGGAAAGCACAATGACTAAAATGGATCCTACGATAGTCTGTGAAGATCATAAGCTAGCTACTGTATGTTTAATTAAGCGCTCTGGTCCAAGAGGCTCAGATAGTGTACAGAGCAATATTGTGCATTTCGCTTCCAATTTTAGCATTGGGGTTTTTTTGTTTTGTTATGTTTTGTTTTTTTTGTCAAAACTGTATATTGTTTCATTTCGTGTCGTAGAGTTTTAAGTTCGGGGAGGGATGCTGTCTCTGGGAAATACATTTACGATAAATTTGGCAGGCAAACCGAAGGTGTGACCATAAGCATACTTGGGTTCTCAGTCAAGGTATTACCACTGCAACTAGATGTCGAGTATAAATAACAAAAAAGCTGCTCTTATTGCAATAGTTTTGTACAATGTTCTGATGTAATAAAATCCACACGGTGGTCCATTTATTTCTTGGATTTGTAATGTACATAATTCACGGCCCTCCGTAGACCTAAATTATTGAATGTGTTTGGGTTTACGCGCTCCCATCAGCCCATTCCCATAGTGTGCGATGTCAGTGCTGTAGGGAGTTTGGGTCAATACATAGTGCAGAGACGTACCAACGCGATTGTTTCCTCTAATGTCCTCTCACTGCCAACTATTGTCTCTCCATATAAAGTATTAAGTGATCACACATAACAGCTACGATGGTACTAATACCCTGGACTGTATGATAAAGATTTGTAATTGTTGTCGATAATTTTTACAATGTAACTAATATTGTCGGTGCTTTTTAATTTGCAAATAAAACACCACTGTATTTTTCAGTAGTCTCGTTTGGTATCTTGTGTTTTTCCCTAAATTGTGGAATGTACCCGTTTGTATATTAGGGCTGGGGCTGAAAAATTGATATCACCGTATTCAGAATTTCTTGAACAACGTTTGGAGAAGTCACCAAAAAATGAGAAGAACTAATGAAGACTTAACTGCAGTATTTTATATGTCATAAGACAACTTGTTTTACTTCTTGTTTCACAGAGGAACAACGGCTCAGATTACACGCGGTGCTTTCCTCCTGTCTCTGCATGTCGTGGTACAGTCCGCCCATGGATCCGTGACTCTTAAAGTGAAAGAATATTGATTCCTCATTATGTGGCCATCAAAATCTACCACACACATCTTCTCCACCTTTTCCCCGAGGCCGTCTGGTGTGTGCGAAAGCCTCAAATTCATTGGTAAATGTGGTCCATCTGAATCGCAGTAGCGCTTCTGCCTCACAGCACCAGGTTCGAGTCCCACTGGGGGCCTTTGTGTGTGGAGTCTCCGTGTTCTTCCCGTGTTTGCTTGGGTTTCCTCCGAGTTCTCCAGTTTCCTCCCGCAGTCCAAAAGAATTGCCCAGTCGAGAGTGAATGGTTCTATGTCAAACAACATGAATGTCTATATGATGTGTGAATGAAAGAGTAAATGGTTGTATATCTATATCACATGTGATTAAGAGCGTGAATGGTTGTATATTTACTTGATGCATAAATTAGAGTGAATATTGTATGTCTCCATATGATGTGTGAGTGAAAGAGCGAATGGTTGTGCGTCTACATGACGCGATAAGGACATTGAATGGTAGGTTGTCTCAATATGATGTATGAATAAAAGAATGAATGCTTGTATGTCTCCGATTTTGCCTGTGAATGACCGAGTGAATGGTTGTACGGTATGTCTATATCACATGAGATTACGAGGGTGAACGGTCGTATGTCTACGTTATACGTTTGAATGAGAGGATGAATAGTTGTATATCTATTTAATGCATAAATGAGAGAATAGCTGTATGTCTCAATATTATGTGTGAATGAGCATGAATGTTATATGTCGATGATGCGATTTAGGAGGGTGAATGGTTGTATAACTACGATGCGTAAATGACAGGTAATACACGTGAATAAATGAAAGTAAATGGTGGTATATCTGTGAATGAGAGTGAATGCTGTACGTCGATGATGTGAATGGCAGAGTTGTACAGTATGTCTATATCTAATCTATATATCGTGCAATCTAATCATAATCTGTGAATGTATGTGTGTAAAAATATATGTATACGTGTGTGTGGAATGTATGGTGACTTATGTGCATACGTGTTTGCACTATCAAATGTGTGTATTTATCTTTCCTGTTTTTTGTTTTTTTTTCTCCTCTAATGTTGCTGCTGCAACACCCGAATTTCACCTATGGGGATCAATCAAGTATTATCTATCTTATCTTATCTTATATGACGTGTGAATGAGAGGGTAGTAGTCGTAGCAGTATTTGAAGTGTGTCTATATGTGGCCCTGTGATGGACAGTGGCCCGTCCAGGGTGAACTCCGCCTGCTGCTCGCGACCCCGAGGGATAAGCTTTCTTGATAATGAACAAGTGAATGAACGAAAAATAACAATAAACAGAAGATCATCATCATTTTCTGAATCACCATGTGGATCCCTCTCACCCGTCCACCAGTCGACTTCCTCACATTGTCTCAGAACATTTGAAAGTTAAGATGGGATATCTGTTGTATGTGTTTTGCTCGAGGAGTCGAGCTGAACCTCCTCCGTCCATCAACAGATGACGAGGAAGCCATCAGACCAATCAGAGCTCTCAGCGCTCGGCCGGCCCCCGGTGGCTTTTCGCGTCCAGGCGACCTGCTCCCAGCGTGACAGATTACTTTTCCTTATCCTCTACCGTCGAGATAGAGGACCCGATTTCTCCTCTGAGAAAGAAGAACCGAATCGATGGAACGCATCCCGGATGACGAGCCCTTGGTCGTGGAGGCCCGCGCAGGACCCGAGGAGGAGGCGGAGGACACCCCCATCGCGCCCCGGGGGTGAGGGGCCCTTGCAGGGAGGGATGCGGAGGACAGGGGGGGGTTACTCCCTAATTCCGATTTTTCAATTTTTCAACTGATTTTCCATCAATCTCGGTTAAAAAAAAAAAAATCCAAATTTAACCCTGGTTAGAGTTTCTGAGGAGCCTACGGCGTCAATGAAATATAATAAATGAATAATGATAAGATTATAATAATGAAGTGGAATAAAATGTAGCAGTCAGAATCAAGATTATTTAAATATATACGATGTCATTAACTAAATACGTTTCATCCCCGTTTGAGCGCAGGTCGTTATTTGATGAACTATAAAAATTTGTTCGTGCTGGTTAATTTGAAACCAATGTCAAGAACCCTTCAGCACCGGAAAATGTGGACCTGCCTAGTAACAGGTGACGGCCGGCGAGCCATTGGCTTAGAGGATTGTATTCGCCGATTTAATTTGGTATTGCGAGACGGATTATTATACTTTTATTATACTTTTTAAACTTTTTAACACTTCCCGTCTTGTCATCAATGTAATATGGCAGCTTTATATGGCGAATAATTAATTAGCTATATGATGTTTGTTCATGTTTCTGATTTTCGAAGATAACAATCTAAAATAACAAAATGAGTTTATTAATGCCATTATTAATCCCAGATTAAACAGAGTTTTTGGTTCGGGTTAATTTTATGACCTAAACTACATGCAAAGTGAAATTCCTGTTTGAGTTTTACTTTCACTTTTGCCAACCCTTTTTCTTTTTCGTTGGTGACAAATGCAGCTATAAATCCTTTTTTTTGTTTTGTTTGTTTGTAGTCAGTAAAATATATATGTCTATATTTTTAATGTGTTTTTTATATATCCTGCTTGCTCATTGCGATAAATTCGAAGATACAGGTTTTTTTTTAACTTACTTCCTCATAGTGGCACGGAATGTGACCTGTGCAGTTACTGCGTATGCTTCAATTTCACCGTGTAATAACACAATAGTATCATATCCTAGCATTAAAATATCGCCTAATGATGTGAAAAAATGAATTAAATAGTTGTTGTTTTTCTATTATGAGGATTTACACGACTGTGCCTTTTGCGCCAAATCAAGGTCCTCTTGTGTGGGAGTCACAAACAAATACAGACACTTTTTATATGATGTTAAATAATTTTACAGTTATATGTACTTTTTTGTTTTTTTCTTGCGCTGGTCTGTCCAGGGAATTCATATATATAGTTTTTGCTAACACACACACAAACACACACACACACACACACACACACACACACACACACAGCCACCTTTGGAAATCCCCTCATGCCAACTGATACTAATTCTCTTAAAGAGAAATAGAGAAATGACACTTTTAATTGTGCTTGAGGTGTAGATTTTGAATGAATCATCCCGACTATTATTCAACCAACTACCATGATACTTAAAATTATTATTATTATTTTTTTTTTTCGATTCAGGGGCTCCAACAGCCGTGCCTTCAAGGTTGCAGCCCTGACCACCCTGGCCTGTTTGCTGGTGGCAAGTCAGGTCTTCACCGCCTACATGATGTTTGACCAGAAGCAGGAGATCGCGACGCTGCGCAGGGATTCTGACAGAATTGGCAAAGAGATGAACCGACCTTGGCAGGGTACAGGAGGGAAGGAAGGGGGTCGGGGAGAGAGGGGGAGGCAGGGAAAGAGAGAGAGTTGTTGGTGATTCATAGTGGAGCAAAATGGGTCTATCCAGCAATAGAGTCAGTTAAATTTTCTGTTTCTAAACTTTTTTTGGTTGAAAACTTGAATTAATGAAATCCAGACTTGTTTTTATGCCATCTTTGTTGCACGTATCCGGTCATGTTGCTAGAAATTATTTTTCTCTAATGAGAAATCCTAGTGGCGAGCGCCGTCGCCTCACACTAAGGTCCCAGGTTCGATTCCGGCACACACACGTGCTCTCCCCGTTCGTTTGTGTGTGTGTGTGTGTGTGTGTTTGTGTGTGTGCGGGTTCTCCAGTTTCCGCTCACAATTCAAAAACGTGCCCTGGGGTCAATTGGATACCCTAAACTGCCCAGATGTGTGAATTGCAGAGTGAGTGTAAATGAGAGGGTGAATGATTCTTTGTATTGTATATGTGTGAATGAGAAGCTGAATATTTTATGTCTCTATGATTTGTGAATGAGAGAGTGAATGTTTTTTTGTACTAAATACCTGAATGAGAGGATGAATGGTGTATGTCTCTATGTGAGTGTGAATGCTTGTATGTCTCTACTGTAGAATACATGTGAATGAGAGGGTGAATGGCTGCATATCTCTAGATTACATGAATGATATGGTTATATGTCTCTATAATACATTTGAATGACAGGGTGAATGGTGGATGTCGATGACTTGTGAATGAGAGGGTGAATTATGCTTTGTCTTTAGATATGCCTCTATATGATATGAATGAGAGGATGAATGGTTGTACGTCTCATGTATTGTGATTGGCAGGTGACCGGTCCAGGGTGAACCCCGCCTCTCACCCAATGACAGCTGGGATAGGCTCCAGCCCCACCACGACCCTGACTGCTGGATAAACTGTGTCGATGAATGAATGAAAAATCATTATCGCAAAATGTCGACTATATCTCAGCATAGTTAGTCTCGTCAACCAGTAACTCCTCTTTCAAAACTAAGTCCTCCTCATCCAAATAAGCCACGTCCCCTTTAGTACTTCCATATTACCGCGAATTACGTTATTAGGAGTATCAGTTCCCTACTTTTCCTTCCAGACAGACCAATGAGGAAGCTGCAGGCCGTCAAGGGCTTCCCGCTTCTGAACATCTTTGACCCCGACAAGGAGCTCCCAGCAGTCAAACAAACCAAGACCGTAAGTTTATCCTCCGCCCTCCCGAAACATCGCCCAAGACCACTAGGATTCGTCGGTTAAGTTTCCGAACGAGTTTAGTCGAGTTTCTTTACGTCTCGCCAAATTTTCACATTTCACATTTCATTTCACATTTTTTTTTTGATTTTCCACCACAGTGATTGCACGACGGAATTGCAGATGACATTACCATCATATATTTTAGTAGCTACAGCAGATATAATGAAATAATGTAAATTTTTAATCCAACCAATTACAATTAGCGGCTTATGAATAATGATAATGTTTGGCATGCGTCGTGATGCTCGTTCTATGCTAGCTATGTATTCTTTAAACGGTATCGTCCAGTCACAGCCCAAGGTTATCCAGGTTCCCAAGGACAACACTGATGCTGTCAGCATGGAGGAGCAGCTGATGGATCTCATGCAGGTGCGTTGCGCTTTTTAAACCATCGTTTTTTAGTTTTTTTCTCCCTCGGCCGTCGTTGTTGCGTCATTACACAAAAGCGGTTGTATTTTGAGCAGGATTTCAAGCAGCCGGAGTTCAGTGCAACCTTCCTGGACAACCTGCGCGGCCTGAAGGAGCAAATTAACGAGACAGACTGGGAGGTGAAGCCACACACACGCAGAATTATGAATAACCTTGAAAGATAATGTATGACCGATTTTACTAATTGTGTTTTAACGTTTTTATCTGTGAAGAGTTTGGAATCGTGGATGCGCAACTGGCTGATCTTCCATCTGGCCCAGCAGAACCACGTACACTCGACTCCAACGTGTAAGGGCTGCCTCACTCTATCAATCCATCGGAAATCCCTTCATCAAAAAATCATGTCGAACTCATAATCTAATCCAGTGGTTCTTAATCCTGGTTCGATCGAACGAGGTGATCAAGCTACATGGCTTGGCCTATTTTTGCAGCATGGAATTCGGTGCGCTCGGTTGTCGAATTGTGACTGCCGTGATAGAATAGAATAGAAAAGAAAGTGGTCGGACGAACCTGTACGATATGGATTTACATGTATAACGGAACGTGAGGCATCACTTCTTTTCATCATATAAGCAAAATTTATTTCAAGAATTTATTCAAAAAAAATGGAGGGGGGAGGGAACTAAAACAAACACTAGTTAAAACTTAACAATAATCAAAAGATTTATAGTGAATTTGCATAATATCGGGTTTTATTAAAAAAAATCTGATTTTTTTTTAACTCAATAACATATAAATGGAACCAAAAAACTATCTCTGAATAGCGCATGAAAAAATAAACTGCAAATATTGTATGGGTAGAAAAGAATGCAATTGATTTTTTTATTAGTGATTTTCTTTATTCAGAGTTCTGCTTTTTAAAGAAAATAATATTCTTTTAACCCATAAACGCAACATCTACATTTTTGGGGTCCACTGTATATATCTATTTTTTTTTATTTGAAAAATTACATTTTATTCTTCCTATTCAGCGAAAGCACATCTGAAACTGGTGGGGCTCAGTTCCTCCAACAAGGTTAAGATCAGTGATCTAATCCCTTAACAACTTCATTTCCTGCATTTCCTGGAGCCAACGTGACTGCGCCCAGTAGAGGGGTGCATAGTTTATAGATGGCCGGAGGCAAAACAGGTCTGACAGTTTTCACAGTTCCTGGAACGATTTGGACATAATAAGCCCCGTCTTTCGCCCGTTTTTTCAGACTCCACCATCAAGACAAAGTGCCAACTGGAAGCCACGGCCGACGTCAGCAAGCTTGGCACCTACAAGGCTCAGTGTGACGAGCAGGGCCGCTACCTGCCCATGCAGTGCTGGCACGCCACCGGCTACTGCTGGTGCGTGGATGAATCCGGCACGGCCGTCGCAGGCACCGAGCAACGCGGCCGTCCCCAGTGTCCTCAAGTGGAGGGTGAGAGGATTGAGGATGTTTGATTGTTTTTTCTCGAAGTCTCGCGATGATGGGGGGGGCTGATTCGTCCCGTGTCTCTGTTAATTTTTCTAGCCTTTACTCCTTTTGAACCTCTGATGGAAGAGTGAGATGATCGGCATCAGGGGTGGTAAATCCTTAAAAATTCATATTTTCACGCAAAGCAAGAGATTTGAAAAATAACTCCTGTTTGCATCAGCTCTTCATTCGCTTTGTGTGTGTCTGTGTGTCCCTTCTAGGTCAGTGAGATGGGGTGGGGGGGTGATTCCTCCATCCAATCGGATCGTCTCACACACGGGAGGGGGAGGTCCTTACCATCACGTCGCAGTTTCGCACATACGAAGGCTTTGGAGTCCCGATTTGCCGCTTCTGCAACCTGCCGCTTGATCCAAAACTCCTTTGAATGAAAGATCGGGTCTTTATTCTGGTTTTCATTTTTTTTCCTGTTTTAACATTTATCACTTCATCTAAATCCTGGAACAGGAGTGTGTGATGTCGCTCTTGGTTTTAAAAGATGATTAAAGGTTTGGTTTCTCCGTATCAGCCTATCAACTGCCATCTCTTACCCCCTTTTGACGCTAATTATAAGATCATTTTGCTCTTATTTAACTTACATAAAAAAATTTGTCACTGATTGTTTTTCTTTATTTTATCAAAAGAAATATATGAATTTTTGCCGATGCTGCAAAATGAAAAAAAAAGACTATTTGCATTAACGAGGCTTCAAGTAAAAGACATATTACCGTTTCATCACAAATCTTAATAAAGGCCAAACTCTTCATGGTTAGACAACATATGGCGTAGATAGGGAATCGGATTTATACGAGTAATATTTCAAAGTGTAGACCTTTTGATATGCAGCCATCTGTTTCTTTGAAAAATAAAGTTTTCTCATCAATACACTTTGCATTGTACTGCATTTGAATAGACCGCAACAGACTTTTATTCAATATAATAAATAAATATATACATGAAATTCAAAATACGAATGCCGCTCCACAAACACGGAACGATATGTCGATAACTCAAAATAACAAAAAGGGATGTCTCGGTTCAAAACTATATTGGTCAAAATTTGGGAAGTTCATCCTGATCGTCCCTGACAATTTCCCAAATTGTCCCCCCTAAGCGTCAGTTTTTCTTTTCTTATGAAATAAATTGTTTATATTTTGATCCCCTGGCACCATAATTCACTTGCATTGTTGGAGAGGTAGTTTTTGGGAAATTTACGCGTCATATGAGTGTACACTTGTGTTGTAAGGTAACCATCGGCAAGTTAAATGCCACGGAGGGCCTTGATTTCAATAATCCACCTAAATATAGTCACCTCTTATCTTTTAAAACCCCACCCCTTATTTTTGAAATCATATTTCCTCACCTGTGCATGATTTCTTTCACGGCTGGTACGCGGCCTCTTTTTTTTCTTTTTTTTTTGAGTCTGGATTAAAATCAGATTGTGCTTACCTTTAAGTAGCCGTCAAATTAAATTAAAGGGTTTGTTGGCAAAGCAGTCCAAAAAGAAAAAAAAAGAAAGCTCCGTCCCAGCTGCTCCCCTGGGCGATGTTTTCCAAGTTCTCAGCAGCAGCCGTTCCAGCTGCTGGTTCGAGCGCCACGTCACCGGCTCATACTCCTGAGAGGGCCGGGGGAGGGGAGGGCGGTTGAGAACCGAGCTGCCAGAATAAGAAATAAGCAGAAAATTGCGGATTCCTCCTGGTCAGCAACATTCTCAGATTTGAGATTCTTTTTCGGGGTTGGGTTGGAGGTGGGGGGTTTCATCGAGCTTAAAGATAGTACTCGACTAAAATGCAGCGTTTTTTTCAAAGAGGCCGGGTCTCCCAGGGCCTTTAAAGGACCTTAAACGGACCTTAAACGGCCCCCCAACATGGACGGTGTGATCGCTAAAGGCCTGACGGAGGATGTGCGTTGGCCCCGAGCGTCCATTGGATGTGAGCCTTCAATCACAGAAGGAAATGAGATGGAGACAATTTTAAAAATTTCAGCGGTGATAAATCAGTTTTCGGAGTCGCGCCACTGCAGAGGCAGTCGTTCCTCCCTACGTTTCCTGGAGTCATATCTCGTCTTTTTGTCAGCTTTTTCTGCATCTGGATTTTTTTTTTCCCTCTCGAGTCAGTGAATAGCTCTAGAACGTGTGCAACTATGTTTTTTTATGAAAAAATTTCTTGCGGTATTGAATTATTTAATTCAGTCAAAAGCCATGAAAGGTCATTTTCAAAAGTGAAATTTATAAAAAATATGTCTGAGGTCTTCTGTGTCACAGGAGACAAAAATGAATTTGTATTGAAGTCGAATAAAGTTTTTATTTAATCTGCGTTTACATATTCGAAATGTTTTCCTTTCTCATCATATTTTTTCAGTATATTAGACCTTATGCTTGAGTCTTTGAGGCGTACAATCAAGATTTGCATGCATGAATAACAACATCTGTATCTGATCATCACTGAAATTATCATTATAATTATCTAATTACCTTATTTTTGCACCACTTCACTGACCACACTGCTCATGTGGGTTATTACCTCATTACAGACTCTGCTCGTTGTATTTTGTATTGTTTACAACTTCCTTGTCTGGTCGTCTGGTCTCCACGTCATACATTCTTGCCCAATAAATCCGATTCTGACGAAGAGGAAGGGAAGTGAAGCCAGCCGTACCGAACAAACAGGAAGTAGGATTGAGGGTACCCGCGCATATAAGCCAATTACAGATCTGCATTTCGAAAAGAGAGTGCTCTGGAAGGTCGCCGCCTGATTTTTGTTTTATGAAAATACATCAAGAAGCAATGCTAGGACAATCTTCTTAGCCTTTGGGCTGCTCCCTTCAGGGGTCGCCACGGCGAATCGACCTCCTCCGTCGAGCTATTTTCCCTGTATCCTCTCCTCTCACACCACTTAACTTCATGTCCTCTTTCACTTCATCCATCCAAATCTTCTCTTCGGTCTCTGACCCTCACCTCGCCCTGTGCGTTCCCAGTGAAGACGGCGCCCGCTGCGAGTGCGATGACGTTGATCTCCGAAACCCGCAAAATTTGGATTTGTCTGAACCGGGGTTGTCAAACTCAAATACACAGTGGGCCAAAATTCAAAACTGGGACAAAGTCGTGGGCCGACATTGATATTAATTGAATAAAATCTTCCTCCAGAGATAACAATGAACCATCTCATATGGACCCAAACAAGTTCTGCTTAAAAACTGAATATGGAACAAGCATAGCTTAATACCATACAATATATTTGCGTTTTCATTTCATGGTGTCGTCTAATCTAGGACTACTTAGTTCTAGCCACTTTGGCTCCATATACAAGACAAACGGGTCTGTCTTTTCCATATGTCAACAGATATTCTGCCTCCCACCTGTCCAGAAAGCTCCTGTTTTCTGCCTTTCTTTTCGCCATTTTTCGGAGGGCGTAGTGCGGTGCCAGTATTAGCACAAGGTTGCTATGACTACTGTCAACAGAGGAAAGGCCGTTTATCGGTCCTGTTGTTATTTTTGTGCCAAAATGCCAGCAGAGCATTCTGGGATTTGTAGTTTTAGCGGTACATGCGCTGTAGGCCAAAATACCGGCGAGCCAGCTCGAATAGTCATTTGGTATGTCTTCACGGGCCAAATGTAATCACACTGCGGGCAAAATTTCGCCCGCGGGACAGACTTTGACGCCTATGGCCTAAACCAGGGTCGTCTAACTCATTTCAGCTCAGGGGACACATGGAGGAAAATCTATTCTCAAGTGGGCCAGACGGGTAAAATCATGATATATTAAATGTACCAATTGTTCAATTCACCCCTGAAACCTGGTATCTTTTCGCTCTCAAAGCTAAAAGACACCGGCGATCTGGACCACGGGACTTGAGTTTGACACCCCTGGCCTAAACTTTCCAGAGCCGGAGCTGAAAGACACATCGGCGATTAGTTTAGAGGTGAATCATTTCGCATCGCTCCTTAATTTCCGTTTGGATGAACTCATTCATCACGATCACCTATTCGTTTCGACTTGTGCAACAACTGCCCCTGGAGTCCCTTTTGAGCATCATTTCCTCCTCGGTGGAAGTTCCCGCGTGTCCGCTGCAGTCTACGTCACCTCTTGCCCTGAAACAGCAACTCGCCCCCTTTCCTCCTTCGATTGGTGTTTCGCTCCTGGCCGTTGGGCTCCCACGCTCCCACACGCCGGGTCGAATAAGGACATTCGACCCGGCGCAGTCGAGATGATCTGACCCCTGCCTCTCAGATCGGCATGCAGAACCTGCCAAAATGCTCCTTTCTGTCATTCAGCAACCTCAAATCCCTTCCCCCGCAGCTCTGTGCCCGCTGCCGGGCCTCACCCCTTGCCCTCTCCGAGCTTGGCTTAGCAGCAATCATGCCCCCGTATTCCGTTATCCGCAATGCTTTCAGACGAGTCTTCGATTTTTCCGTAACCCTGAAGTAGCTTGATTTGTCCGATAGTCGCCCAGTATGTCTGCCCGCTCTGGCGAAACCTACCCTTTTTTGCGCGAGCTGAGGTTCGACGGCAACCGGCCCCGGCGTTCTGACGAATGAGACGGAGACGGGTCTCGCTTCGAGAGCGCCCGTAAAACTCGATGTTCTGTGTGCGGGGGAAACAACCCCTATCGGTATGACTGCCCCCTGAGGGAGATCACCACGGGGCTGAACGCACACACTACGCGTTTGTTGAGGAGTTCAAGCATGCCACGCCGATGAGCAAGCAAGGGGACTCGGATCACAAAATTGCCTCTGGAGACATGTGGGAATCTGACCGGTGGAGCGGAACACCATTGGTCTCCTCTCTGTACAAGGACATTTGGTGTTTCAGTCAATTTCCTCAAAGGCCGATGTGTTCAGAGATGTGTTTTTGGTCAATGTAAAAGCAAAAAAAAAAATTGCCTAAATTCTGAATAAAACCTTCATATATTTAAGCCCTTAATTTGTTAATCTCATTAATAAACTGGGTCATTTCCCCCGAGTGAAAGTGGATTCCGGCCTCATTCATAATTGAGATCGTCGTAACAAAAACCCGGCCGACCCGTTGGCTTTTTAAGACGTAAGAACAGGAACAGAACGGCTACCGACAACATGGAGGCACCTGTGAGTACTTGTGCTTTCTAATTTTTTTTAATACAACGATAAATATAAAATATATGTACATTTTTTTAAATATGATCTTTTTAAAATGTAATAATTCACAAAAAAATGACAGCAGCCATCTTCACTTTTTATTCAGATGGCGGAGGAAGGCGAAGCGGTGCGAGTGGGAGTTGTAATTCCGGTAATCCCAGGTAAAGCAAGGGGGGGGGGCGTAAGAACGTAACTACAGCTTTGCAGGGGAAATGTGTTTATATATCACTTTTATTTCACACCCAGAGGGTAAAGAAAGTCTGGTTATTAGCGATGACGGACATACTGTGGACTACTCGGTGGGAAACAGCCAGGTGAATCATTTTTACTTCCCATGTGTTCTTTGGTGGTCTCCATTAGAGGCACTGTGATAAGCATTAGTGGTGATAAGTAATAACAAAAACACATTCATAAAGCATGAAAGGATGCTCGACCAAGGGCTAATAAATACCTGTTTTTTTATGTGCTTTCTACTTGGCTTCTCAAGGGAGCTTTAGGTATTTGCGTTATTGTCTAAAATGTCAAAAGCAGCTTGAAAGGCATCGTTCACATTCACAGCTCCAACTTGGTCCGTCCTTACTGTCCTTGATGCTTTTAACCCTGAATTTACCGACTTCAGGACTAAGATAGTATTTAACTCAACTTAATTTAACTTAACTTGACTCAAATTATTTGAACAGTCCTGAACGTAATAAACATAACATAACTGAACCGAACTAAACAAAACTAAATTGATCTTAACCGAAAAAAAACGAAACTTAACACTACTGAACTAAACTAAACTAAACTAAACTAAACTAAACTAAACTAAACTAAACTAAACTAAACTAAACTGAACTGAACTGAACCAAACTAAACTGAACTGAACAACATAACATAACATAACATAACATAACATAACATAACATAACATAACATAACATAACATAACATAACATAACATAACATAACATAACATAACATAACATAACTGAACTGAACTGAACTAAACTAAACTAAACTAAACTAAACTAAACTAAACTAAACTAAATAAAATGAAATAAAATGAAATAAAATGAAATAAAATGAAATAAAATAAAATAAAATAAAATAAAATAAAATAAAATAAAATAAAATAAAATAAACTGGACTGAAGTTAACTTATCCTAGCGCAGTTACCAAACAGTAATCCTAATATGGAAAACATTGTGGCTGATGATAAACAGTAAAATAATGTGTCGGCTATGAAGATATAATCCATTTTTATTCAGGAGGCTGTGTTTCTTATCAACACATTAATATCTTACATCAGTAATATAGCTGAGAATGGTTACCTTCATGGTGCTTTTGTTTGTACACAACTGAACACATACCGATTTAGTATACATATGAAGTCCTTATGAGGACCGAAAGATGAAAAGCCACGTGTGATTTGTTCCCTGGCAACTCTCGCCGTACCAGCAGAAGTCCTTCTTTTTTGACCGAGCCGTGACTGCTGACAACATGCAGGTAAACAGACTGTTCTTTGGGTTACTTTTTTAAAAATTCAATCAACCCTGCAAAGACCCATTAGAGTCTCGAGTTGTTAAAAATGTGAATTCTCTCAATAGAGACTGCAAAGCGAGCTCCTGCAGCCTCTGGCCGAGTCGATACCCGGCGGGTACAATGGAACGCTGCTGATATGCGGGACGTCTATTGACAAGATCAGCAGTGTGATCGAACAAGATATTGTGAAACCGGTAGAGCCTCGGCTTTGAAAGAAATATTGACGTGTTTGGTATTCATCGTTTTAACTTTCTTTGCTTCAATTTTTAGCTGCTGTCAAATGTATTTGCTCACGTGTTGTCACGCGTTGAAGAGGAATTGTTTACGTCCGTTTCCCTCCTCCAGGTTTGTTTAAAAACGATATCAGCCACTGACTTTATCCGTATGTACGCAAACGCTCTCTGATATATCATTGCCAGTTGGATTCGGACGGCAGCGCTGTGGACCTCCTGAACCCGACTAAACGGACTTTAAAACCCGTCTCCCACCCGGTCCTCGGAGGGTGAGTCCCGACGACGGCGTTCCCTCGTGCACAAACGCAGCGAGCGGGTTTGTGAAATCAATGTTCTTTCTCTCTCAGCGTGGCCAGAGGATTAAGCGAGGTGTGTGTGGGCTCTGCAGAAGACGCCTACTCTCTCTACAAAACATGCAGGGAAACAATGAAGGCCGGTGCAGAATGTATTTCTAGTAGGTGGGTCAAATAAACCAAATCCTCCATCGTTATTACTCAGAGTGCTTGAACAAAAATGAGTGGATTTTAATATTATATTGTGTCAACAAGCATCCTTTTTTTTTTTTTTTTTTTGGGAAAACCATCAACGTAAGTGCCTCTGCTTACCCGTTTTATGCCCCCCCCCCCTTCTCGGATGCAGTTCCCTTTTCGCTGTGAACGCCGAGCGGAAGCTCCTACCGGGGAAGGAGGGGTCTCAGGTTCGTCGCGGCCGACTGCGTCTGTTCGTCCTGCCGGGGCGAGCATCCAGGAACGACCCCGGAGGGTCAGCCTCGCGGCGAGACGAGACAACCGGGGACCGATGTTCCGGCATGTGAGCGATAAGGCCGCGGCGGCTCCTCTTATCGCTGTCACCTGGAAAATATAGCGAGAAATTACAGATCCTGTGGATAATAAGTGGAGTTTGAACTTAATCACAAAGCCCTATAGAGCCAAAATGATGTCATTTTCTTGAAAAATTTTCCCTCAAAAATGGAACGATAGATAAAATCCGATGCTTGATTTTTTTCGGGGTGGATAAGTTGGTTCGATTTCCCGCCCCTGACCGGCTGCATGCCGAAGTGCCCTTGGGCAAGACGCTGAGCGGCACAAGGTTGCTCTGGATTGCCCGGTTAGATGTAACAATTTACCGTTTCCACACATGTAAACGATTATTTCTTCACATTTTGAGGCAGATGAGAACATAGCAAAGAAGGACCCTGACTTCGTTATTTAACAAAATAAATAAACGATTTTGTCGGACTCAGTTGAATTTTCTAGATATTTTCTTGATATTTTCTAGAATCAACCCACTGGTAAAAGCTGTGGCTGAAATGCAAAGCGGAGCCGCAGCGATGGATAACCTTCTGTCATTCCTCCTGAGCGACGCCTTGACGGGAAACAGCAGGACTGTCCTCATCTATTACCTCCACCCTCGCGGTGAGTTCATCCCAATCCATCCCACGTTCGGCCTGGCGGACGCCTCACTGCAGCCCCCCCTCCCCATCGCAGACATGCTGGACGATGAGGAGATCCCGTCCGCTTTGGCTTTGGCACGCGACGTCGGGAACCTGACGACGAAAGCGGCCGTCGGTCGCTGGTGTCCCAGGCGGGCCGAGGAGGAGTTAAGGGGTCAAATCGCGGATCTGAGGAACGCGATGATGTCGCCAGGAGGAGATACGGCCGACGGTATCGTCCGATTGGCCGAGCTCACCCAAAACCTGCAGGTAGGACACCAACATCAAACCACGTTAGATACTCTAACATATATTTATTCAGAATAGGAATAATTATATTTTTCCCAGGGGGCACATGAGGGAGCATCTGAAAATAAACCATACAACTGTACATCTCAAAATATCGACCTGAATGGAGCCGCTCCAATGACGGCAACAGGATGTGGGACGGATCCTGTAGGATCGTGCTAGCTGCCGTTACGCTCTTAGAGGAGGGTAGAGAGATCTGACAGGGGGACTTCAGAGAAGATCTTGGCAGTGCTCATTGGACGGTTCCTGTCCTGCAGGGGGTATCGAGTAGAACCAGCAGGTGAAGGAGAAGGTCATTATACTCTCACTAAAGGAGGAATACAAGTCCGGCTGGTACCGCTCACGTCGAGCTGCCGCTGTTGACGTTTCCCCGAGGATCTCCTCTGGTTTTGAGGAGAGCCTCGGGAGGCTGTCAAAGACAGCGGCCAGGTACCTGTACTCCTTCACCGTTCCCCACTGGTTCCCCTTTTGATGGTCACCACCTCCTCGGTCTTAGTCACGCTGATCTCGAGGCAGGAAGGCTCCACCCCAACAGCGAGGACGGGAGCCAAATGACGAAATACAAAATCGATTCGTTACTTATTTGTGAACTCGCGGCCCCGAGGTTTTAAACGCCGATTTAACATCCCGTAATCCCTCCGACAGATCGTGAAAGAACAGTCGTGGGAAAAGCGAAGGGACGACTCGGACCAGAGAACAGTGCAAATAAAGGTTCGCGCGATTCGCTCAGATAACAATCATGGTTTGCTTGTTTGTTGTAACGAAGAGGTCGCCTGCTGTGCGTTGGTTTGGCAGCGCTGCCGCTCTCTGGGAAGCAGCTGGCGCTTCTGCGTGGAACACGGCGGCGAAAACAAAGACGCCGTAAAATATCTAGACCAACAGCTGAGACAAGAAATGGAAGATCATATCAAAGGTAATATGGACTTGTGAAATAAGATTATCTTCCGACCCCTCATGGTGCACGGCCGCTCGTCGTCGAGACGGATTTATTCTCACGTTCGCAGCAGGTAGGGGGAACGTGAAGAAGATCCAGGACACGTTCGCCAGAATCCGACAGCTGAGGGATGCTTACGACGAGGGAGCGACAAAGAAGACGCCCGTCGGGGAAAGATCCGACCTCTGGCAACAAGTAGTGAAGATTCATTTGACTCTCGACGTTTTAAAGCGTTCAAGTTGATGGAAAAAACAAGCGCACTCGCTCGGTTGTTGTGTTTTCAATGATAAGTTTCAGCTGGAATACGACAAAGGGCAGGAGCGGAGGAGGCAGCTCAGGGAGGATCACGGGAGATTGATGGAGGAGGAGCTGGAGAAGATGGAGAGAGACTTGGCTGACGGACGGCTACCGGTAGGGCCATGAGACACGGACACGTGTGACATTTATCAGACTGAATTTACGCGACGCTGCATTTGCGACTGAGACATCCATTGTTCTGTTCAGACAGCGGGACCCCAGAGGGAGCTGCTGGTGCTGAACAGAGAGCGGCAGCTCCTCGTGCTGCAGACGGAGACCCTGCGGGCCGAGGTCCGGCGGGCCGAGACGGACCTGCAGGATCAGTATCGCAGGCACGGATCGCAGCTGAGGCGTCTGGGGGATGAAACCCTGCAGGTGTGATTGTTAGGTCACGGAGAAAAGAAACAAAAAACACTATCGCATCGAAAATTAAATTTGTCGATTAAATACTTTTAGATGCTTATCTTGAAACATCCGAACACGAACCGACCGCACAGAGGCAGCGACTGTGACTACTTTTAGAGCGCGGTTACATGCTTGTGGAACTTTCAAGAATGAAATAAAGTGACTACAAACCGCCATTGTTCACACATCGCACCAGCAGATACCGCAGTTCCAACTGCTCTATTAAAGACTGTAACATCTGGGGGGGGAATAACCCCATAAATTTACAATTTATCCGTAGGGACTTTAAGAATTTTTCCAAGTTGGAACCAATACAGCGAGTCCATGAATCTCGCTGGTCTGCACGTTGTTTTGTCGTGCGGTCATGTGACAAGTGTGGGATGACATGCATTCATCCTATCACAACACATCTGCAGTATAAAAACGCATTACTGTTTAAAATCCAGCGATTACGATTACGAGTCAAACCATGATGTTACTGTCAATCTTTACATTAGCTAGATGTTATAGGACAACTGCTTTTTGTAAAACATTAATTCTCATATATAGTAATGGAGTAGATGTTGCTTCTGATGCACATTTATATTTCTTTTTAATTCCTTGTTTTTTCACCCATGTTAATCCTCTGGATGGAATGGGCTGCACTATATTTTAAATGACTGGAAATGTTTGGAAATTTCAAAAAATTGATTTAAGCGGTGTCATGACTGCACAATTTCCATGTTTATCCAAGGGAGCGTATCAGGACAGCACTTTTCTGCCGAAAACGACTCCCACATTGAGATTACGCCTCACCAACAAAACTAAAAAAAGAAGACGATTCACCAAATATTTGTGGCAAAATGACAGCTGGCTTCATAAAATATACAAATAAAACCGCAGCTGTTTCGAACAAACGTCACGTAAAGGAGAATCTCGAGCTGTCAATCCCAGCCATAGCCCCTGTGTTTATTCAGTCTTATCTCTTCCACTACTACTACTCTAGGTGTTCAGAGCGTTTCACAGAGAGAGCGAGGAGCTGAGGAAGATGTCAGAGGGCAGATATAGGGGCGTGCTGCTGGAGGCGGTCCAGGATGCCATCTATCTGTCTGCCCAGAACCGGCAGTTGCAAGCTGACAACGCACAACTCCGCAAAGGTCAGTGTGTGTTTGTATACTGCCCGTCAG
Organism: Fistularia tabacaria; assembly: GCA_901007705.1. Classification (NCBI taxonomy): domain Eukaryota; kingdom Metazoa; phylum Chordata; class Actinopteri; order Syngnathiformes; family Fistulariidae; genus Fistularia; species Fistularia tabacaria. Next base: position 40,218 of record CAAKHD010037299.1, read on the forward strand.
TCGCCGTGGTTACACGTCGGATTCATTCTTTGTTTCGTTACAGCCCTTGGAGAGTTACAAAACACCCTGGCAACGAAAGGCGATCATTTGACCGTGGCGTTATCTCCCGATAAGTGATTAAAACATGCTTATAATCAACATGTGCGACGAAAATCATGAGAAGCAAACCTCGAGAGTAAAACTGGCATTTTATGGGATGTTACTCTTGGCAGAGGCAAAAACAATGACACTAGCAGCACTCTTCAGAATCGTGGAGCTGAAGATAATTGTTTGTGTTAGTATTTGAACGTTTCTTTTAAACGGAAAAAAGAAAATTGTTGTTCAAATGTCAGCAGACGTGATCCATCACATTTGATGAAATAAAAGTCAATTTCCAACAGTAATAACTAGAAGGCAGATGGTTTAAGGCGTGGAACAAATCTTAGCTGAAATTAAATGGACAGATTAACGCCTCGCGGACAGTGATGGGAGTTAGCTTTTGAGTCGAGCACCTGCTACCTGTAATACAGGTAAGCTGCCAGGCCGATCATAGAAACGGGGAGAAGGAAGAGAACACTGAGCTGCAGCCCGACTGTAGCCCAGGAGAGCAGGGCATTAACCAACATGGAGCAAGAGATGACGAACAGTCTGGTGATCCCGCTGCCGTGCTTCAGAACCACCGACATCAGGAGTCCGTTGGTCGCCTGTCCTACTATGATCAGCCAAACTATCCCCGAGTATCCTTCCAGAAAGGCCTTCTCGCTGGTTACAGAGGTGAAGCAGGAGAGGCCGTTGATGGCCACACCGAATACGTAGAGGTAGAGATTTTGCAGGCTCAGCGGCAGCTTTTGGCTCTTCAATACCCTCTCCGTGTAAACAGCAGCCAGTCCGGAAATAAAGCAGTACACCAGAATGAGGACGAGCCCCCATGCTGTGACGTGAAGCCTGGACTCTTGCCCGTGTCCGGTCCCGTCGAGGTCCCCGAGATCGAGGTTGCTGTAACTGTGGCAGAAGCCGGCGCACATGAGGAGCGCCACAGCGAACCACTGACCCCGTCCCAGTCTCTTGCCAAGGCAGACGGAGTACAACAGAGCGGTGGATCCAATTTTCAAGTTGCTCAGGACTTGATATGAGCTTGGATCCATGTAGGTCTGCATGAGGACGACCAAGTTGTTGTTGAGGGCGTAGAGTATGGCAGGGACTGTATAGGGGGCCACGAGGACAGGAGATGGGGAAAAGTGCGAGGCCGAAACCCCCTTAGTGAAGAGCAGAGTCACTAGAGAGATCAGGAGTTTGGTTAACTCAATCATGACTACGCATGAGGAGGGGTTGAAGGGGACTTGACCATCTACTTTGGTCAGCGTGATAAGTGGCGCATGAGAACCGTAAATTAGGACCATCAAAGTCAAGAGGACAACCCACTGGAGCTTCTTCACCCACGGTCTCCTCAACCTACCAGGGGGAGCGTTCCCCACGTTTTGGATCCCAATCATCCTAAGTGATGCGTGGTAAGAAGTTAAAATGTCAATACTAACTGCAGTGCAAAATCCCCCTCGCTTTATGACATTTAAATAACAGGTGCAAAAGTCAAACATTTAAATAGCTCTTACAAAATACTCTTGATAGATCACTCTCAGTGGAACTGCAATGTGCAGTGTTTGAAGAACGCAATAGATATGTCCGATGGTCTTTGAAAGCTGTTCCAGGCAACGTATGAGAAAAGAAAAAGGAAAATTTGAAGGACCAAACCTTCAAACTTTGCAGAGTAGTCTTAGGTCTTGCATAATCAGACAGATACTTTAAGCTGGAGCTGAAATTTGCATACACATTCAAGGAGCATGAGATGGAGGTTTTTCTTAAGTGAAACTTCAGTTGTCAAATGGAAACTTGCGTTGACGTAGAAAGACTTTTCTGTTAAAGGTCACGGATGAGCAAATAGCTGCAGCTGAATTTCTTCTCCATGTGCGTTCTTGTGACAACCAGTGGTTAGTCGAAATCACTTTGGTCCTTTTTTCAAGCCGTTCAGATAATCTTTTACGGATCTTTCAACGTTGGGCACTTGATAGTTCTGCGCTGCATAGATGCCGGTGATCGTTCCGAGCAGCACTCCCAGGATGGCAGAGGAGCGAAGCTTGGCCACCACATATCCGGCCAGGAAGCCCTTCAGAAATGGCGACGCCAACAGTGAGCCTCCCTGGAGGACCAAGAGCACAGTGATAACGTATTTGTTATTTTTCCAAAGTTATATAAACTAAAGACATAATTGCAAAGGCACACACAACAGTCATGTTAATGTCAGTCATTATTCAAAAGTGCTGTTCCTACCTGAGGAATTCCTACGGAGATCTCGTTCTCTACTCTCTTTTGGATCTCCTCCAATTGGCTTTTGAGCTGCGTGAGATCTTTCAGCTGTTTCAAGGGGTCCTAAAATAAGGTCGAAGAAAAGGCGTCATGTTACACATCCACGGTGGACGGGCTGATGGACGGGATTTTGTCAGGTCTGCTGGACGAAGCGTACATTGTTTTCATGCTGGGAGTATGCCCTGTCGAGAGATCACCTTCATAAAAACAGACACCTCTGTCTATGTTTGCCCTCTCAGTGGTTATCACTGACATCTTAGCCGGTGAAGATCAATCTAGGTTAAATGCCTGTGAAATCGCTCTTTGTTTTGGACGGCTATCGACAAAGTTACACACAGATTTGTGATCGCTGTGAGGGATATTCGGACAGATAAGCATCTCAAGAGAGGCGCGCATGTTTACAGTGTAAGCTGGAACAGCGGCACTCACCTTATCGTCCGCCATTTTTACTCAATCGAGTTAGCGGACATCTACTGAGTAGCCTGGGCGTCTGGGTCTTTAAACGCGATTACTTCGGACTGAGTGGGGCGTCTGGGATTTGGAGAGAGTGGTAACTTAATCTTGCCTTCTTTGATTCAATACCGGACCGAATAAACAGAGCAGAGCTAAAAAGAAAAACAACAAGCGACTATGTTTTATCCTGGACATATTGTATCGACACTCGTCGCCCCTGCGGCCACATCCGTAACCTGAAGGTCTCAGGGACGCTACCCTTTCACGTGCCTAAAACGTCGCCCCTGATTGGTTCTTGGAATACTATACTGGCATCTGATTGGATGCAAACCCTAGCAACACGCCGCCATTTTTTTTCTTTTAAATAATCGATGTCAAACGATGTCTCTTTACAGACATTTAGCAATTTTGCACCGCAAATTCAAGACTCGTTATGGATAGGAGAAAGATTGTGGTGTCACTTCATGCCTATCGAATGACAAACTTTTTTTTGTCGTCTATTATTAATTTTTTTCAAAGCAATTTGAAGAGCCGTCGGCCAGTGTCGGTAAGTCTTCAACAAGAAGGCATTTCATTGGACAACTCGCTGACCGTGCATGCAGTATAAACACACACTATTAAGCTACTTGTACAAGCAGGGACGTACCCGTGTTTGTAACATGTTAGCGCTTCATTTGTTCTTCAGTCAGTCGGCATGTTCTGTTTGGGTGTAATCTTGTTAAAATATACACTCACACTGTAACCAGACCGTTTTCCCACCATCCTCCTTTCACTATTATTTTATTTTCATTTGACAAGTAAGAAAAATCTCAACCCCCCTGTCCCCTCTGCATTTTAAGCTGAGAGCTACAAAACCCCGTGCTGAAAACTTGGGCACTCATTATCTTCCACTATAAAAGAGGGACAGTGGACAATAAAAACGATCATCTGTTTAATCGTTGCATTTATTTGCGATGTTTCCCTATCATGTCACCAATATGGTTTATGCTCCATGGATAATTGTTTAAGCGTTGGTTGTATTTCATGCACTCTGACACAACACCCGAGCTGCAAAAATAAACCCTAATTTGGGGATTTAAACCTGTGACTCACCCATATTACAAATTAAAATTGGCCATAGATCCCCTGAAAACATGGAGAAAATGGAGGTGTTTGAGGTAATGAAAGTGACAGAGGAGGTGGAGAGCCCCTACAACAGCAGCCAAATGGAAGTGACACCTCCCAAAAAGAGGAAAAGCAAATCTCAGGAAGACGGCATTGAGAAACCCAAGAAGCCCAGGTAAGAATAAAAACAACTATTAAAACTAATGCAAATCTCCCCAAAATACTTGTCCTCTAATTTCGAGTTGTCTCTATCTCCTCTAGGTCTGCCTACCTGCTGTACTATTTCGATGTTCATCAAATCATGCAACAGGAAATCCCGAATCTGCCACAGTCCGAGATCAACAAGCAAATAAGTGAAAGCTGGAAAAGGCTCAGTGTGGCTGAGAAGGGCTACTATCTCGAGAAAGCCAAGTTGGAGAAGGAGGGAAATGATGGCGTAAGCAAAAACCTTGTCTTTTTTTTAAAGGTGATCAGATCTTTAAGGGAAACATTGTGTGGTTCTATATTCCCCTCAAGTCCTTGAAAAACCCGACCTATTTGTTTACAGAATCGTGCATAGAGCATGTTTCAAGTGGTGGTTACTTTTTTTGCTTTTAATATCAGAAGAAAATTCCACGTCAAACCAGAGTCCTCTCTGGCTGTCAGAATATCTCTTGATTTGAAAGGGACTTTAAAAGACCACTTTTTTCCAAAATCATATTAAGAAAATGTACAAAGCCAGAGTTTAACCGGAACGTCTCCTCTGATACGCTACATATTCTGATCTGTCTGGTGTGTTTGTGGAACGAACAAAAGTTACTTGATGATAGCGCCCCAGCAGTCTGCCAATGCCAGCCTTTGAAGAAAGTTTGCCTCTGATGAAGTGCTGGATTAGATCCAGGCAATATGTCATTGCCTTTTTTATGATTATGCACTGCAGACTATACATATAGTTAATTGGATTGATTTCTGCAATGAATACATTTGGCTCATGTATTTCCGTTCAAAGCCAAGAATCTTCAGTTATCACAGGCCGTTTTCCTACTCTGAATTGGCATCAGTATCATTTACTGGTGCCTTGCATCATTTTTCACTTGACAGCCATGAAGCATCTAACCTTATATTTTTCCCAGTCATCATGCAGCCCCTCCAAAGACCTGCCAGGCTTCCGGAAGATCCTTCCAAGAGCCAATTATTACCTTTTGGCAAAAGGATGCTCCTCGAACCAGCTCAGACGCTCTCAGCCAGAGGTGAGCGTAGTGTCTCTGGACTCTCAAATGGACAGTGGCTTGTCCTCGGTCTCCTTTGCACAAGAAAGCGAGGTCCAGCCCCTTGGGTTGGCCGGTGAAGTGGAACTTTCTGAGCAGTCCATTATCGGGGATGATTTGGGCGACAGTCCGACCCTCCAAGGAGTCCTACCCGCCCCTTCCTCATCCTCGTCACCTAAAATCACAGCTTCCACGGATGCACCTGTCTCACAGACGTCCACTGACCTCACTATGAAAGGAAATGAGATAAACATCACCGAAAGTGTTTACTGCAGTGCAACGGTGCAGCAAATACAAGGGGAAACGACACAGATGATCGCATTCATACCCAGCCAGGTGAGAATTCCAGATCCCTTCACCAGAGAGATTTTTTTTTCCCATCTTTACACAGTTTTTATACAAATACTACAAATTGTCCTCATCTTAGAACCTTCTGGAGTCCAATTCATTAGCCAGTGTCAGCTCCGTAGGCCCCTTGATGATGGTTTCAGTAGGAGCCAGTGAGGAGCAAAGCACCACCCCATCTTATAAAATGGTAAATACTGTTGCAACAGAATGAGATGCTCACCGGAGGATAATTGTCTCCTCTCAACATTTTTTTTTTGTCCGACTAAGATGTATTGCGGAATGTAGCTGTCACCCTAATGGCAGGCATCAAGAATACACATTTTAGTAAAAGGCCATTACACTGACAAGCTTTGCCAAAATGAAAGTATTCAACCGTGGATGGTTGGCAAACAATGCTTTTCTTTTCGTGCAGTCTATGAAGACTTACACAAGGAGAGGTCGTGGGAGGTGTCTAAATCCCGGTTGCTCATTCGTGTATGTCACCCGCCACAAACCACCGACGTGCCCTGAATGCGGGAGCCATCTGGGTGGCAAATGGATACAGGTTGTGAGTACAAAGACGCGTCTTTACACAAACTGTGAGATGTTGATAGGAAAATGTGCATCAATTTTATCAAGGTATCCAGTGTTCGACTATTTTTGTCCCATCATATTTTTATGTTGCCGGCTAGACCTTTCAAAAGAGGTATTGCTTTAAAGTTTGTATTGTAAATGAAAATATTTTCAAAGTGTCGCACCGGATTTTGGAAGAACCTTGAAGTAACCCCTGGATATGTATATGCATTCTGTCATTGCGTTGTGTTGTGTTGTCTCACTGTCTGCACATTTTTATCAGGCAAAGAAAACACAAGAAAAAGAGACAATATCAAAGCAGCTGGCAGACAAAGCCGAGGCCGCGTCGAAGGAAAGCTGCCAACCTGCATCGCCCGGCTCTCAGAAGGGAAATGCTGACGATGACTTAACCAACCCCGCAGGGAGCAAAAAAGCGGGGCATGTCCAACGATGCCTTAAAAAGCGGCGTGCAGTTCCAAGACAGAAGCCAGCAGAGGGCAGTGGCACCCAGTCACAGGAGCAAACCAAGTAAATACCCCGGACCTTGCAATGACATTGTCCAAAAGTGTAAATCAGAGACTTTCTGAACCAACAAAAAAAACATGATTGAAGCATCATTATTCTTTAATCACAGCAGCTGTTTCCAGGTAGAATAAGGATATGTTTTAACCTGAGCTGTCTCTCTGACACTGGATAGCAAACAAAAAGACAGCGCAAAGGGCATCGTCTGCCAAAGCCAAGGCACAGGCAATGCGGCAGCGCTGAGGAGACCCGTCAGACCCATCCTCCCCGCTTATTACAGCACAGGTGAGAGAAAACCTCCTCGTTCGTAATGGGTTCAAATTATAGTTACGCATAAAATCACTTGAATTCTTGTATTTTTCCCCTCAGGTCGCACATTATTTCAGATCATCACTGCCCCGCCTCTCAAGGGAAAATTTCAGACACCGATTAACGACAAATCATCCACCGGTATTGTCGATCAGTTGCTTTCATTTTTTCAAAATAACCCTTACGTAGGTACTTTCTGTTGGTAGTTTGCATATTGGTTTCTCTGTGTGATAACCAGTCTGTGCGGGTGTTGAAATGAGGTTACAGTCTTTTTTTTTTTCCTTTCCTTTTCTGAATGACAAGTGCCTCAGGAGAGTTTCTCAGGTCTCAAACCCAGCACTTTAAAGCAGCTCGGCCAGGCCGTCACCACAACCGCAGCCAACCAGGTCGGAAGGGGAAAACCACATCTGCTAATACTTATAATCCATATGATTATTTTATCGGCTGTTCTCGCTCCAATTTTTTTTCTTTTTTTTTTTTCTCCTCAGGATTGCTCGGTGCCATCGTTTGGGAATCCACCTGTTACCTCACTGACCAATAGAATGAACATCGTATCGGTCGTGCCTTTCAAGCAGCGTGCAATTTCCAGCTTTGTCAGTATTTTTAATTTATTTATTTTTTTTATTAATGTTTATATTAATATGTTTGAATATATTATTCATATTTTTTTATATACATGTACACATATATAGAGAGATATATATATGTGTATATATATATTATATACATACACACACATATATTTTATATATATGTGTGTGTTTACATTATTTTTCACAGTCAATGTCAATAGTAACTTTGGGTGTGCTTTGCTTCAGTTTGGGTTTTTTCTTTTTCTTCTCCCAGGATCTGGGACTATCTACAGCCAGAGGCAGGGGCCGGTGTAAGAACCCGCTGTGTGACTACATGTATAAAAACAGACACAAACCTACTGTGTGCCCTAAATGTGGCTGCAAGCTAAACCAGGCAAGCACCAAGGGAAAAAAGGTGAAAGCGTCCTCCCCTGTAGAGTTTGTCTTTTTCTTTTTCCAGCTGTGTTTCTCACCATTTTTCCTCCTTAATGAGGCATCAATACAAACCTGCCAGAAGCACAAAGACAATGGGTTTTAGATGCCAGGAAGAATTTGTGTCATCTTTTTTCCCATCTTAGTTTTAGTTTCTATCATTGCTTGAATGTTTATAGTGTGTCACTAATTTGTTTTGGTCCAGTCCGGGACGCTACTGGATCCGTACCAACCCCTGAGCCCCGTTCAGAAAGACATCCAGCGTCAGTCGACGCTGCAGCTGCTTCGAAGTTCCTTGCAGATCCCCGAGAGCGAGGCCGAGCTCCAAGAGACGCTCGCCCTCATCCAGGAGCTGAACAGCCTGCAGATCGTCTTGGTTCAGCCCGGCGAACAGGAGCAGGAAGAGATCATCGAGTCGGAGGGTCTCATAGAGTCCGGGTGGCCTCAGTTCTACGAGTCAGCCGCTACCCACTGTGGCCTGTGTAACTCCCCTCTTTTCAAGGGAGGTCAGAGGTGAGAAGGTGGGATGAAAGGGTGAAGACGTTCATGCCTGGTTAACCTTTTGCCACCAATTTACGTCCCCCTGTTTTTCAGCGTGTCACTACCGACATGGTTCTTAAACCACTGATTCCTCAGCTGTTAGGTTTCAAGCGGATCTAAATTAATTACAGTACAACTCGACCAGGTGTTCATGTGATTCAATGACTCCCAACAGAACCACAAATATTCCCTTTTTCGCCTCGAAAGAGATTTTAAAAAGAAAGTTGCATCGGATTTTGTTTTTTCTATTTCATTTTAAATGCATTTTTAATTATAATTTTGCAGCACAAAACAACCCCAATGCAGAACAGGTTGTCGATAAATACATTTTGATTATGAATATACAGAAGGGAAGTCATGTATCGCACTTGTGGCGCTCCGTACTTCTCAGTCCAAACTCCCAAATTAGGTTGAAACTATATCTATGGTTGAAAATCACTAAGATACTGAACAAATGAGATTGCCTTGGTCATTTTTTTGCATATATCTTTTATATAAGATTATTGATCCCCATAGGGGAAATTCGGGTGTTGCAGTAACAACAATAAAAAACAGTTCGGAAAGATATGTACACACATATATAGATACACATATGCACATATGTCACCATACATGCCCTCACACACGTATACATACATATATACATACACATACCAATACCTACATATTATATATATATATATATATATATATATATATATATATATATATATATATATATATATATATGTATATATATACACATTTACACAATATACACACGCACATATATACATACACATATACAGATAGATAACACACACAAGCAAGAATAGATAAAGTAAGCGACCAGTAATAGTTATGGGCACCACACATGTGAGTGGGTGATGGAGTGATGGAGTGGCGGTCGCACAGATCCCCTCCAGGCAGTCAGGGTTGTGTCCCGTCCAGACTGCTGTTATACAGTCTGATGGCCGTGGGCACAAAGGAGCGTCTTGTATTATATCTGCATAATACAATCTTTTAGGCTATTCAAGGGTAAAAATAACGATCATTTGTGTGTGTGTGTGTGTGTGTGTGTGTGTGTGTGTGTGTCTCAGTACTGTTGCAGGACAGGAGGACTGTTGGTTACTGACGGAGACGCTGATCCAAACAGCCTCTCTGCAGCTCAAGGTGTGTCTCAACGTTCAGTGCCTGACCCTGCACAGCTTCACTGACCTGCATCCAGGTAAACACCCCCCAGCGTCGTGTCCCCGATTCCTTTCCATTTGTCATAGCACTGTTTGTCAAGTTTGGGTTTAGATTCAATTCAACCACTTTCAATTCTTGTCCAGAAGGTGGCACCACATCCTCGGGTAATTTTGAGAGAACAAAGTAAATGTATTTTGCTCTTATACTCCTAAAGTGAAAATAACTTTCAATCTATTCCAGAGAATATTAACATACAATTTTTATGGCATCCAAATAAGAATTAATAAATGAGAAAAAAATAAAATGAGAATGTTGATTTTTTTTTTTTTTTTTTTTGGTAAATCTCATGATTTCGTATTAAACACAACTATGTAAGCTAATTTAAAGCCACCAACATATTTATTTATTTTTAAAGGTTTGTTCAATATCGGGAATAGACTTCTGGTCAGTATTGACCTTCTCCTGAAGATCAGGACGGGCATCAAATCAGGCCATCCACCCTCTGAGGTTGTCAGGACCATTCTGGACCACGTCCCAAATCACCCCGGTAATGGAGGAAAGATACCAAAAACCAAAAACGCAGCTGTTTCAGTTAAATTTCATTTTAAAACATTTGCGTTTCCTCTTTCCATCAGTCCATGCCCTGAGTCCAGAGGAGTCGTGTCAAATCCAAGAGTTTCTCCTGAGCGGCTACTGGGCCTTCGAGTGCCTCACGGTACGAGATTACAACGACATGATATGCGGCATTTGCGGCGTCGCCCCCAAGATCGAGATTTGCCAGCGGCACACGAACAACGTGTTGGAGCTCAAAAATGTGGAGGTGAAGCAACAGTGGTGACATCATTCATACGCCAAACTGGCGACTGTCATATAGTGTTTTACACAGTATTTGACTTTGTTTGGCAGTTTACCTGGCCGGAGTTTTCCATCTCCGACGAAGTGCACGTGGATGATTTCTGGCTGACCATGGAGAACGAGGCCATCGAGCAGGCGCTCTTTCCCACTGACATCCCCATCACTCGCGTGGACGCTTCCATCATCGCGCCCTTCATTCCGCCACTGATGAGGAGCTCGACCATCATCAACACGGAGAAAGACAAGGTGCTGTCGCACGTCGAGCAGCACAAAGGTACGGAGCCTCGGCGTTTACTCGAGAGAAAAAGAAGCGATCGAGGAATCTCATAAGGTCTTTTTTCACCTTAGAGGCTGGGGAGAGGATAAATAGAAACAGGTTGAGAAATATATTACTTCATACAGTTACAACGTTTTTTACAGTGTCGGTGTAAGTGTCGGTTCACTCATGGGTTCATAAACACAGATGGACAGAGACGCCAGATTGAGTTTAGCCAAATAAGTTGTTGCTAATAAAAAGCCTATTTCATGCAATAGACAACACACGGGATCTCCGAACTCCTAACGCTCACTGAAACGAATCATCAGCTCTGCAGTCCAGAGCATGTTTTTTTTTTTTCGTCCCTGTTCTTTTTTGGGGGGGGGGTTTAGGTTGGCGTGACAACCATAGCCGGTGCGGTTTAAAAGCTGCATAAGGTCCGCGGCTACGAGTCGGCGGTGCGCAATGAAATAATTTGACAACCTAAGTGAAAAGTTGACTCTGCCGCCTGGAGCTCTCCATCCACAGAGGCTGCTCTTTCTTCGCTCAATTGCTCCCTTGATGAGTAATATTTTGAACTCATCTGTGGTCAGTGAATGACTATTGCCTTGTATGTATCTAGTTGTCCTTTATATGAACGAAAACAGCTGAAATGATCATTTGATTTCTCATAGATTTATATGTTAATTTTGTTTGATCAGTGCTATTTATCAATTTTACTATGTATCTTTTAATTTTGAATAGTTGCTTAGTCAGACCTTTAATCAGATGGGCGCTTTATTTATTTATTAACTTATTTATTTATCAATTTAAGCTACCTAACTGTCTATTTTAACTGTCTGCATACTAACCGCACTTCATGAGTTGCACACTCAAAGCTGCACTCAACTTAAACTTGCACATCTTGCCAACACTGTTAACGGTCCTGATACTGTTTCTACACATTTCTGTGCACTGGTTACCTTTCCCTAAGCTGTTACATCAGGTCAGACAGTATGATTATTACTTGGCCGGGAAGGAAACAGGGATTGAAACCAAACACGTATTATTTATTTACCAATACGTCTCCGGACGCAATGCGGATGGCTTAGTAAGAATTTCATTGTATGGGGAAACATGTTTCGATGTTACTGTTCACATGACAATAAGCACTTTCAATCGCGATGATATGTTTTTGTTGCTTTTAGGTGATCCGTCTGTTTTGGTGCGGCTCATTCATGACGGCCAGCTGAAGCTCGACAAGATCGAAGAACACAGCGAAGATGAGCTGCGAGCCATCCTGGAGCGCTGCAGGGAGACCATCGATCCAGGCTCCACCAAGGTGTTTTTTTTTTGTTTGTTTTTTTTTCCCCCTCGTGAGGGACGCATGCTCATACGCTTATTAGGCATTTACGTCTTGCTCTGAAGTCGCCCTTAAAAAAAAACCTACAACCTCCCTTCTCTCCCCTTGTGTCAGAATGAGCTCTTGGCATCCCTGATCTCCTTGTACACACACGTTCACAGCGGCCTGGCCACGGCGCTCCCGTCCCCTCAGCACCTGACGGGCGGCAAACTGTCCAAGGTGTGCCCGCACAAGGTGAAAAACTTCAAGCCTTCCTCGCATTTAAACCTTTTTTTTTTCTTGTCGTCATCGCAAGAAAGTCGACGGACGTGTTTCGTGTCCCCCGCCCCCCTCCAGGTGGTTTGCGGCTCCAAGTGCTTGGTGAGAGGCGAGACGGCCCGGGACCACGTCGACCTCCTCCTGTCCTCCCGCTACTGGCCCCCGGTCTACGTCAACGACTGTGCCCGACAGGTGGCGCTGTGCGCCGACATGCAGTACCCGGACTTGGCGGCCCAGAAGTGGGGCAGGAACCAAGGCTGCTTCTCTGACCCTTTTGAAAAGCCAGAGGTGGGTAACGAGGATCCAACTCACCAATATAGCTTTACACCTTTTTTTTTTTTAACGCAAGTGAATACAGCCTTACTTTCATCCTCAGTTAAAAAAAAAACTATTTTGTTCTTTTCAGTTTGTGTCATACCTCGAGCTACAAGACCATACGCACAACGCAGACTTGACCGCGATGGGGGAGAACCCGCAGGTCCACCCCGTCACTAGATCGCCGGCTTGCTGGCTGGTCAATCCGCCCGGAGCGGGACGGGCCGACGAGCCGACACCCCTGGATCACCACGCCATGGAACTCTGCAGGGACCTGGAGTCCTACATCGGCTCGGTGGCGGACATCGTCGGAGAGACGGCAGAGGCTGAAGACGAAGGACGGGACAAGCGGACAAGCGAACCGAAGAGGGCCTCAGCCGTGAAGCCGCAGAGTTGCTCCTCGGCGAGCCATGAGCGGCAGCCCGTCGTTTTCAACAACACAGCCTATTACTACCTTTATAACCGCCTGGTAGATTTTCTCTCCAGTAGGGACATCGTAAATCAGCAGATCAGCCAAGTGGTGAAGGCCTGCCAGCCCGGGGAAGTGGTGATCAGGGATGCACTGTACCGGCTGGGGGTGGCGCAGATCAACACGGAGACGGCAGAGGACGAAGTAAGTGAAATGGAGGGACGGACGGAAGAGGTCGAGGCGGAGGCGGCGTACGAGGTCGTGCTGCCCGAGTGATAACGTCTGACGAAGCAAAAGAATAAGTTCCTGTAAAAAGAGATTCATTCGGGGGGGATGAAGAGAAAATGCCTCGAGAACGTTGCCGGAATGTTCCTGCTCGGAAAAAAGATAAGGTATCTGTACCCGAGAGAGACACGTGAGGCATGAGGAGGGTTTCCGGAACAATCGCCGATGAAGCAGTTTAACACCTAATTTGAGCTGGCACGCCAAGGCCAATGGTCTCGGCAATGTGGATTTAATGGAACCATTGTATAATATCAAAAAGCGCATTTCATTTTTACCCTAGCAAAGCCATTTGTTAGTTAAAAAAAAACCGTGTGCTTTTCTGTATAGAAAGGAAATGTAGGGGCCAGGTCATCTCTGGCCGGCGAGCGTTCCCGTAAGAACTTATCAGAAATGTTCATTAAAGATGACGGAGAGAATGTGACACAATTATTTTTTTAAGTTTTTGATCTAGTAAAAAGAAACATGCGTTTGAGGGCAACGCGGACTTGAAACCGGAGTCCAAACATTTTCCCGGACGAAATATTGTATACAGGAGTTCAAATATTTACCCTCTTGTACCCTAAATGTATGATATTGTATGTTGTTGTTGTTTTTTGTTTTAATATGTTAATTTCTGCTTTAGATGTCGAGCTCATACCTCCTTTATGTCACTTGTTGCCTTGTAGCCTCCAGGTATTCTTTTGAAAGTGATTGTACCGTTTCAACGACGCAGCCTTGGGTTTTTTATTTAAGCGTGCTAGGCTCCCTTATCGGTTGTCTTAGGTAATCCGCCATTAGACTCTGACAATAAGGTGATGACATTTAGAGTATATGCAAGCACTAAGTGCTTTAACTATTATGACTTCTCACCGAAGCCCTATGACGTACCTTTCCTGCACAAGATTATACCTGTTAGTTAAAAAAAAAAAAAGGTTCATTAAATGAAATTACTAAATTTGCAACGTGTGCAATAATCCGATCTGTAAATTGCTTACAAATAAATATTAGACATAGACTTTGATGCTGTGGTTAACATCACTGTGCTCTGTTCATAATTTAAAACACCCTATTTGTGTGTGTGTGTGTGTGTGTGTGTGTGTGTGTGTGTGTGTGT